>VWZD01000184.1:8809-26950 GCA_013396695.1 Sakesphorus luctuosus
GGTGACCTGACACTGGTGTATGAAAATACACCATGGGAGTTCAGAAGACATTTTACTCAATCTATCAACATTTTTTCAGGAACTCATGTATTTTAGGATCAACAGTGAATGGTAGTCCATTCTCATCAGCTGGCTTTGCTTGAAATAAATGTGTGATGAAATGCCTTGAAAACACCTCATGACACTCAGAAGAGATGCTTGTTTTCTGCGTGAATGTTGAACAGGACACGATGTGTGAGACCAGTAACAAACAAAGCAGAAGGCAAAAAATAATCATGAGTTTTTTCCTAAGGAAACAATGAGTTTTAAGCCACCAGTGATATTTTAAAGATTAAAAACTTGTTCAGTAATATGCTGGCATAGTATCAATTGTGTTTTACAAGAGTGAATATAGAAAACTTAGGAATGGTTTTCAGGATTTTGAGACAGTGCATGTGTCCCTTATGCCAATTTTAGAATTCTTTCAAACTGCCCATCCCAAGTCATTCACTGTAGCAGAGCTCAGTATTAGCAACAATGAGGAACAGTCATCTTTTTATATCTGAGTAGAAGAGTAGTTTTCCCTTAGTCATATGCAATTTTTCTCTTCTAGTGCAAGTACCTTATTTTTTGCCTAATGC
Source organism: Sakesphorus luctuosus (assembly GCA_013396695.1). Taxonomy (NCBI): domain Eukaryota; kingdom Metazoa; phylum Chordata; class Aves; order Passeriformes; family Thamnophilidae; genus Sakesphorus; species Sakesphorus luctuosus. The sequence goes on from VWZD01000184.1 coordinate 9,430, forward strand.
CATGAACTGTATGAATTTTCAAACCGGGTCATATATAGAAAAAAGATCAAATTCAATTATGCTTTGCAGTCAAAAACATATGCAGATGGTTTCTCCAAATTTCTTCATGCTGCCAGGGGAATTACAAGTGAGCTTTAAAGAACAGCGGCACAGATATTCTAGACCTTCTCCTTCAGTAGCTTCTTGGTTCATGTTTGCTAAGACTCTTTATAAAAGATATCAAAGATTCAATCCTAGGTCCTAACCAGACTGAAAGTACTTGCCTGTGGAAGTCATCGCCTCACACAACAAGCACTTTTCCTGACCCATGCTTCTGAGGCAGTGTGGCCCCAGCTGTTGTCAGAGGCCAGAAGACAGGATAAATGTAGTCATAATCAGAGCAGGCTGTTGACTGATTTTTCTAAATAAAAATGAAAATGGAAGGCGATGTATCGGCTGACTGGTAATGAACTGGATTTGTCCACATTAATGTTGGTTCCTATCATCTGTGGAAGGGACTGCCCCAAGAACAAAGGCCATCTTGATTGAAAGAGGCTTCATTGGTGGGTGTCAGCTCTCTTGCTGTCAGTGCTGGGTGTGGCTGAGATAGAGTTAATGTTGTGTAAGGTAGCCTATAATATGCTGGGCTTTTATTTTTTTTGTCTAAAACGTTATTGATACACCAATGTTTTGTCTATTGCTCAAAAATACTTGAACACCTTCAAGGTCCTTGATGTTTTCCCTTCTGTTCCCAAAGTGAGCAGGCTTGGGATGGTTAAGAAACCAAGAGAAGACACAGCTTACCAAAACTTCCAAAGAGATATCTTACGTCATAATTTGCCATGCTCAGCAACAAAAGTTCAAGGAGAGGAGGAAGACAAGGAAGACATTTGTGGTTCTGGTGCCTGTCTTCCCAATTAGCTGTTATGTGTGATGAAACTCTGCTTTCCAGGGAAGGGTTGGACACCTGTCTTCCCATGGCAAGTAGTACATAAATTCCTTATTTTATTTTGCTTTGCCTATTAAACTGTCTTTATCTTGATTTGGAAGTTGCTTACCTTTTTTCTATTGTCTCCCCATCCCACCCAACTGTGTGGTTGCTCAGTTGTTCACTAGGGTCAACCCACCACAGTGTCCTTGTAAGGTTGGGACAAGTAATGTGAGTTTTTAGAAAAGCAAATCGTAACTCCAACGAGTCCTAGAATTCCTTCAGCTTCTTTTGACTCTTACATGGTATGTGTTTTGCACCTACAATCTATTCTCAGCAATTTGAAAATCCACTTGTATTCCCAAAGAGTGGCTACAGGCAACTGACTCTACGCAGGCTGCTTTGAACGTCTAGCCTTAAGGCTCTCGCAAATGCACCAAGGTGAGGAATTTTAGAGGTATCATTGTTCCTTTTGTCCTTGCTTCACCCGACTGGATTTACCAGTAACTACTAATCACTGTATAGCCTACATCACATGCTGTTCTCCTAGTCCTGTGCATTGCCAGAAGCACAAAGGGACAGATAGGGAAAGGTGATCCACTCACAGGTTGAAGTGAAATGGCAGATCAGTTCTTCAGCGGGTTTAGAATAGGCAGGAGTAGAAAATATGACTTTGGTGTGCAACATGTGATATTTTGAAATCTGCTGTGGACCTAGTTTGTGAACAAGCCTATGTTAACCACTCAATCACTTGCTTTCCAAATATCTTCAGTTACTTTTCATGGACTACTTAGTAAATGACTGATTTTAAGGCACGTCTAGCCTGCTTAAAAATAGCATTATTTAAAGCTGTGTGTTATTTTAGGTAAAGTTGTTACAGATTTTTCATAGGGAGCTGAATCAAGCCTTAGTTAAGACATGCACTGCCTGACCTTCAACAGGTATGATTTATAATTAATTAATATATTATTTAGGGGAAATGACCCATTTATTGTCCTACTGCAAGTTGATCCTCCATGTGTATAACTCCTGTCAACAGTGGTTTAAGATTTGTTTATTTAAATCCTCTAGACAGCCATCTATTATAAATTTCACATGATGTCCTTTTCATCAGGTGCCTGCATGAGCAAATTTGAAATATATGGGTGTACACACAAATGCACATATGCCTGTCTGTTCAAGGCCAAGTTTCTCTGAAAAGAAGAATCTGAAAATCTGACTTGTAAAGACTTTTCACTATTCTCCATCTTCTCTTTATACTTTTGCACACAGTGAAAAGGACCAAGATGACCCCTCTTCAGTGTTTAAGTACATCGAATGCCAGTTCAGGAAAGTTAGTGCTAGAGAGCTGCTGAAGCAGAATGAATCAGAATAGGACAGGAGTATTTAAATTTTTTGTTAATGTACTTTAATGAAGTGCTTATATTAGTGCCTGTCTTAATTCCATATTTATTAATTTAAATTCAACAAGGTGATCAAGTAAGGGCATAATGTAACACTGTTCACAGCCCCCTTACTTCATCAGCAATAGCTCCTAAACTTGAAGTTAAGCATTTATTTAACTAACTTACTGCCCCTATAATGAATATGTTTCGTTTAAGGTTATTGAGAATTAGTAATTTTCCAAGCTAAGTATTCTCCCTTCCCTCCAGTTTCCTTCATATCCTGTGTTTGCCACTGTCCATGAAATGATTAATCAAGGGGGGGAAATGTATCTTCTAATTAACACAGACACTGTAAACAGAATAGTGGCATTCCTTAGTGCAATAAGACAGCTAAATGTTTCCTCTCTATTGTGGAAGAGGCAATTGCAGAGACAGGGAGGAAAGCTTTCTTTATTGCACTAAAGGGGTTGTGCACAATTTATCAAGCTGACTGCTCTGTCATATCAGTGGAAGGACCCTGGAGAGCCCTGACCATGAGATTGAAGGTTGGTACCAATTAACTGAAACACAAATGCATTGAACAGGAAAGAGAAAGCTTCTAATCTCTTCAATTTTCTTACATTACCCTGAAGGCTAGGGAATTAAATGAAACAGTAGCTGGTGACAACTTTAGAGAATCCTAAATGCATGACAGTAAAAATACTAAAATAGCTCAATAGTTTTATTTTATATATTATACACGTTATAAATTTATAATTTTTTTTATAAACATTAATCGTGACCCTAAAGGAAGAAATGGGTTAGAAAAGACCGCCTCTTGCATATATGCCTTAAAAGAAGGAGAGAAGCCTTCTGAATTCAGTATCTGACTGGTTCAGATTTGGAAGCAACATTTATTAAAAAAGTATCGTAATACAAATAATGTAAAAATTTTATTATTTTAAAACTAAAACTAAGCATATCACTGAGTTTCATAATTTTCTTTTAGTGCATTGACTTGGCAAACTTACATTGCATCTTTGATCTCTAGCAGTGCCAGTCTGTGCAAAATGATGCAAACAGGAGAATTTGTTATGCTGTTAAGCTCTCCTGCACGCTTCCTCCAGAACCCTTTCATCAGTCTCTCCAGAAAAGAGTGAAAGAGATCCCTACTCTGTGCCAATGGGAGGCAAGCAAGATCTTGTTGAAACACTGTATCTAGAGAGCGCTTTCAACAATAAACATCCAGCTTTATTTCCTGATTAGTCATTTCTCAACTTGCATTTAACCATTACAATGCTGGGTATTTCTAACTATATAAATGCCCATCTCCCTTATTAAATCTTGCTTATTTCTGATACTGCTGAATGCTGCATGGAATCCTGCTCCCTTCAGAAACTGCAGTGATAACTTTCAAAAATATGGAAAGAAAGCATTTATACAGCAGCATCTGTACAGATTTAATTCTTGCTCAAAACAAATAGCACCTTCCTTTACATGGCTACCCATAGGAGAAGCTGCATTCCAAATGCCGCTAGCAAAATATAAATAATAATAGTACTACATGGTTATATTTAAATGGGAATAATCTTAAGGCATCCCTATACCTTCAATTCAAAGGACTGCTAAAGGCCATCATTTCCCACTCACTAGTAGTCTGGGGGAGTGGGGAGTCATACAATAAAAGGATATACACAATTATTATAGCATTACCATTTGCAATCCTAGAGCTAAAGGTCAGTGTGGTTTGCTACTGTAATATTTCAGGGATTTATATCTTGCCTGCATAAAAATTTCCTCCAGGTTAATATTTTCTACATGAGTGTTGGTTTGGATATGAAATTTATTTTTTTATTTTTGTTTTCAGGATAAAAAAAGAAGAAAAATCTTCACTATAGATACAGTTCTGGCCCTGAGTTTTTTTAAATTATGCTGTCTTGTAAACATATGCAGTTTGGAGTTAGGAGCCCTGCTTTAGAATTTGAGATCTCAGAAAAAGTGAATCAAAGTGATTTCAGAGTTTGAAAATAAAACAAAAAGTAATAATATTGAAATCATAATTTTCAAGTTTTATAGGGCCCTAAGCATTTGTGTGTCCACATGCATGTGACAGGTACAGTTTTATTATTCACAGAAGTAACACATGTCTTAAACAAGTAATTTTTCATTCAACATTTGAAAAATAATTTTATTTGGACTGTAATAAATAGTGATCTGTTATCACAGTGAAAACATCACAGTTCTGCAAGGTAAGTGCCGTTTGCCTCCCAAGAGAGCTGCTAAGCATCTGGACCTCAGGGGGCGGTAAGACATTTGAGCATGTGTTTTCCTAGGGAGCCCCCTTGCAGCTGGGGCAGGGGCTGATGAGCACTATGAGTAATTGCCCTGCATTGAAAAGGTTAGTTGGGAAGGTCAGTAGGGAAACTGCTGCCTCTCCAGGCCTGTCTCCCCTCACCCTCACTTCCATGGGGGAAGTTCCAAATTCTCTTTGCTCCCACCCACTATGGCTGGCCTAAGTAACCAGACTTCCCCAGTCCCTGCCTTAACCCAGACACAAGCTTGTGCCAGTTGTGTTTGCAGCCCCCTTGGCTGCCTTAGCATTCTCTCAGCAATCTCACTGAAAATCAGTTTAAATGTTGAGGGTTTAAAATAGTCTTCTTTGAAGCCAGCTGCTCATGATACTCTTCCTTGCTAAGCCATGTTTCTTCATTAAGAATTAATCAGGTAGATTAAGTAACTTATGTTCCCCCTCTTCCCACACTTTTAGCTTATCTGTTTTGCTATGTGACCCATCTAAGAGAGATGCACCTACAGTGGGGTGGTGGCCCTGAGGACCAGGAACTTGTGGGACATCTTTTTCACTCTTTTCCCCACTTGATTTTTTTACCCCGCTTCTTTCTCAAGAGAAATTCACACCTAAGTGTTAAATCCAGCCTTTACCAGCTCACGTGGCTTTGAAGAGAGAACTGGTGTAAGGAGCTTCATGCTTTGAATTCTGAGGAGAGAGATCCCTCTGTTTCCCATCCTGAGCCCACATGTTCCTTGCACAGGGGAGGTAATTTATAGACTTCTGGAGACTTCGGTCTGTGAAGATCTCATCTTCCTTGTCTCTCTTTTCTTCCACCATTGTCAGCCTCTTATTTTTCTCCATCTTGATCTTTGCTGGCTTTGAATGTTAACTTCTACCCAGCACAGCACCATTCTCCAGGACTATCATACACAGTCTGGCCCAACCTCATGCCCCGTTGTGTGTAGCTGGGGACAGATCTTCAGCAAGCACTTAACCTTTCCCTATCATTTGAAGTCATGATTTAGTTCATGCTTGTTATTATTTTTCCCACCTCTGTGAATTACTCCTTTTAATGTTTTTTCTTTATTTTGTCAAATTATGTCCTGAAGTATTTTGAAAGGAAAAAATATATAATTTCTATCCAAACACACTCTGATGAAAACACTAGTTTATCAAATATTTACCCTCTGCTCAGCAACTCAGTCTTTCCTCATATTCAAGTATGCCTAAGACTTTAAGAAATAAGTTTAAGTACTACTGCTTCTGGTTTTAAATCTAAAGGAAATAGATGACANATCAGCCCTAAAGAAACAGTCCTTCCATTTGTCCCGCTGTAAACTGTAAAGCTCTGCAGTGCAGAATTATGATGGTGAAGCTAAAAACTGCTTTTCTTACACTGACTAAATTATTTCCACTTTGTGAGGAGACTTCTGCCTTGTGAAAGCATGTTAAATCCCTTGTCTAGGCATTTCTTCTGTCTTTAAAAGGTAAATGGCCTTGTGGCATTTTTCTCCTTTCCCTATCAGAAGGATTTTCTTTTTGAGTGTTTTCTATTAATAAATACCCACATTGTAAGATCTAATCCTGTGAAACTTCCAAAAATTACAGAACTTTTTAAAATGCCATCTTTTTGAATACAAATGCTGAACAATTTATTTTAATGTGAGTGCAATGCCTGATATCTGCAGCTGTAGTGCCCTTTCAGGTAAGAAATACCTTGACATTGGATCTACTGTCATGAAGACATCTGTGCAGTATATCTCAGGATGGGTGAGACAGATGATAAAATACTTCTTTTATTAGAAAGGATAAGAATTAAATTGCTTTCTTCAAAAAATGAAATCATGTTCAAGGAAGTAATTAGCTGCTCAGTTTTTATGTTTTGAAGTGTTTAATATCTGGGTATTGCTCATAAGAAGTGGTGAACAGAAAGTTCTCCAAAGGTCTAATCCTGAAGAGACTGAGCTTTCTTTTGGGTTGTTGTTTGGTTTGGGGGTTTGTTTTTGTTTTCGTTTTTCTTTCTTGAGGCTTCACTAATTCCAGTGTCAGAAGAGTGTGCATTTTGTTATTGTAGAGCAGTAACTGAAGGAATGGTATATTCACAAACCTTTTGGGGAAACCTAGAACTGTCTCTTTGTAAAAGAATGCTGTCCTGTTACTTGTGGAGTATATTTAGTAGGAAAAGGGATTTAGATGTTTCAGCCTTGATATGTACTTACACACAAACAGGTTTGGTGTGGGCTTTTATACGCTGGATGAAGTGACAGCAAGTGGCAGTACATCACACGCCCATGAAAATTGCCTGACTCATTTAACAGATCCTTTCTGTGAAGTCTGACGTTTGCAGATTTAACACATCATCAATCTGACTAATTAGGCAGGGCAGAGCTCTGGGCGGAAGGCTGCAAGTGCGCTTTCCAGTGTCTCGTCTCTGTGCCTCACTACACTGTGCTTGGGGAGCAGAGCAATGGGTCATGCATGCAGCTGGAAGTCACAAGAATGTGCCTCTTCCCCTTGGCACAACAAGTAAAGGTCTGTGACACCAAGCTTAAGCAGCCCTTGCGTGCCACCACCCCAGTCCCATGTATCCCCATGGTGTGGGGCTGTTTCAGGTGGAATACAGATAATACTCTACCCTGGGAAGATGGGATGGGACAAGGTGTGTCATCACTTGATCTAATCACTTGCTGCTACTGCTGGTGGCCTTCTCCTCTCCTTGTCCTTACCAGGCTCAGACTCCAGAGAATCTAAATGGCACTGGCCATTCAGTCAGGGGTCGCAACTTTCTGGCAACTTTTTGTAGCTTTTCATAACACTGTCGAAAGCAGTCTTCAGAGACTGAGACTTGGAGGCAGGTAGGGGCATCAGGGAAAGCACTTGAAAAATAACAACTGCACACGGTACAGGCTTGTGAGAAACCACATTGCCATCTGAATATACCTAGTTAATAGACCTTAATAAATGTGATAAGGAAGATAGCTTAAAAACACATAGAGCTTTTACTATTAGAAATAAGTTTAAATGTTTCTTCTGTGATTTATCTCTTTTGTATTGTTAAAAAGAGGTACACTGGAAAGCAGAGCACTAAACAGCCACTAAATCTGTAGCCACATATATTGTGGTTTGCAAAAGAAAGTCTTTTTTTAATTCAAATTAACCTCTAAGTACACAATTTCACAAAACAAAAGCCAGCAGATTTAGTAGAATCAGGAGAAACGAGGACTCTTATGCACTAAGGAACCAGCCCTGTTACTTATTCTGAGGCTTGATAATTTTAAAAAATGTGACAGCTAAAACCCACTGGCACATGCTGCAAAGAAGGATGCGATAAAATAATGCTACTCATCTTCAAGGCTGTCAGTTCAGCAATCAGTACTTCTATTCATCTCCACGGCCTGCTAACTCAGTGCTACCATGCGATAGATAAACGCTAATCCAAGTGACAGCGTTCAAATCAGAACTGATTTGATTGTTCACATATGATACCACAAGACACCAGAAGCCTAAAGAGTTTATAAAAATGCCTGGATGTCTCTTGTAGGCACACTCCCTCTCAGAACATCTTGCAGTGTAGGATACATCAGCTCTTAAAACAGGGGTAATTTGTAGGTCACAAAAATGCTTTGGCGACACAGTCAGTACTTATCATAATCCAACTCTGGCTGGAGCAGGGCACACTCAAAAATAAAATGTGGTTCAGACTTTGTGAAATCCACCTATACTACATTCAAGTCTCCCTCACAAGAAGTGAAATCCTTTTCTTTCTCTGCAGAGACGAGACTCTTTCTTGAAGAGATCTAACATGAATACATTTGTTTCCATGCATAAAGCAGAGTATGTGGGAGAGTGGTTTTATGGCACATAAGTCAGTATCTCGAAAGTCATCCTTGCCTCTCAGGAAGCAACAGAGCTCCCTTCAACAACAGCCGCAACAGAGCAGCTATTCAAACCTGAGGCAGTACTTGGGATTTTACTGGCGTTCAATGGGAACATTACATTTAGGTTTTGAAACATAATTCTGAACAAAGGTCTGATGATATTGGTACTTTGTGGATATTTCAAAGTTTAGTGTGCTTATATTTTCTTACTTTTCACTAGTGTATCCTGAAGTTTTAGAGCAACACTTAGGAGAATAATTGTTCAAGTAGTTCAAGAAGACAAAGGAGATGAAGTAATTGAAAGTGGAATGTGACCTGTAGCTGTTCAAGATCAAGAATAAAAATGAACGACTTTTCAAGGAAATTGTCAAAGTATCTGAAAACAGTGAAATTATGGGACTTCTAGAGACAATGGATTTTCCTCTTGTGTCCTGGTCATTTCACAAAACAAAAAGTAAAGTTATCTTTGTAGTCTTACATTGAGGAGAACAGATGTCTCGATTTAACAAGGCACTTTGGTCTGTGTCTAGTTTCAATCTTAGGAGCAATTCTTCAGCCCTGTGCTTTAAATACTCAGCTGAACTAGAAGAATGAAGTGAAGGGTTTCTCTGTAAGCAGACTTTGCACCAATTGTATATATATACACATATACATCTCTCTCTAACTAATTTTATTGATTTATTTAATAGCAGGACCTTATAGTTCTTACCTTTTTCAAAGGACATGAATAGCAAAGAAGAATTTTGCTCATACATGTTGTACCTAAAATGGATTGTTGACCTCCTAGTACTATTACGTAGTTTCTATTTCTTCTTTTCATATTGATTAAAATATGTAACTGTCTTCTTTTTTCCCTAGGCATGCATTTAGATGTACATATAATAGTATTTTTGCAATATCATCCACAAGAGAAATGCAATTTGAACTTCTTTGAATCATACTATGCTTCTTTCCATGGTATTCTGCTTATTCTATCTTTGGTTCTGCTTTTGTTAGTTTGTGGTGGTGGGTTGAATGATAATAGAGAAACAGAGAGAAGTCCTGTACTGAAATATCACAGAATTTTCTTAAGAAAGGAAAAAAGTGTCATATGTAAAATACAAAAACATATAGGCAGCCTGTCTATGTACTTCTTTGTGATGTCAATGGAATTTCAGCAGTTGTTAAATTTGCTGAGACACTTGTGTGAGCTTCAGGCACTTAAGTCTTTTAAATGTGATCTTTTGATTTTATTATAGGTGGTGGGATTTTGTTTTTCCCAGTACTTTAGGCCAGTGTTATAACTAATGCTTTCTCTATACTACATGTAGGATTAAATCGTGGATTAAATTGTGAATTTACATTGCACTTGGAAATGCACATCTCACTTAGCAAGTTTACTTGTGTTGTTGTCATCCTCCTCATCACATTTGAGTTGCATTGGACACCTGTGGTATCTTTCAAAATAGAGTAGACTGTCCTGAACAGATCACATTTGTCTTGCTCTCTCTGTATGGGAAGTTTTTTACAACATATTCCATCCTCCTCCAGGTTTTACTGTGCTTCCTGCTGAATGACTAATACTCCAGTATTTAATTCAGTGAAGACTCCCTGCACTCAGCAAGTGCATAGTGTACTTAGGCCTGGGAACTGAAATGCAGGCAGTCTCCATATCTGTGCAAAAACTTCCCCTTCCTATACTAAATGATTGCTGCTCAGTACCCACTGACTGGTCCCACTCTATGGGTACACTTGACAAGGCAGATTTATTTAATCTGGCCCTGGAAGTGCTACTATCCCTGAGGATATAATACCTGTTGTGGTGAGTGATTGCTTCATCACCAGTGAAGGGATCAGCAACTGCTCTCAGGTGCATGATTTTATGATTTTAAAATCTGTTAGAATGAATAAACAAAAATCAATTGCAACTATTTATTAATAGTTGTTTTTATTAAACTCCCATGCTTTAGCATTGCTAGTTAAAATTAAAAATTAGCATTAGGGTTTGTATAGTTTTTCTTTATTATTTGATTTGATGGGAAGAAAAGATATAACCTTGCTGAGAGGTTGATGAATTCAGATACAGATAACCAGTACTTGGCAGATTCTATCAGAAAACTAAACAAGAGAAGAGTATTTACGCTCTCTACCAGCTGTCACAGTATTGAACAACGCATGTTTGATGAACCTGACCTGCAAACACACACATCCCTGTGTAAGTCAGCTTTAAGTAGTGGCTGGCTGACAAAATTACCAAGAAGCCTTTGTGGGCAATATATATATAAATATGTATTAAACCCCACTTATTTAGATCTCTCTTAATAGAACCACACCAGTAAAATTTGAAGTACAACTCCATTTTTGCTAAATGAGATCTGACAGAGAATGAAGTCATGGTCTAATGGCAGCTGAGGCTGATGGATCTGAGTCCTTTCACAGTAGACATTACCTTGAATCATGCTGTTTATACCATGAAAATCTCTATTATCTTCAAACAATTCACAATGAATCTTGCAAATAGGTACCATCTGCTGAAATTCTGAAGATCTTTTGTTAGTTTGCTTTAATAGTTGTGTCTCACTTTTTGTTACCAAAAAAGAAAGAAAAAAAACATGACAAAGAGCAAGAAATCTAGTTATAATTGTCCAACTTCAGTAAATACTTTCTACATCCAAAGGGTAGTAGCTCTATAGCCAACAACTCTAAGCCAACAACTATAACTGCAATGAAAACCAGCTTGTGAAGACAGCTTCCTCTAAGCAGCAGATCCTGGATGTATTATCCCATCTTTTTGCAGTCAAACAAGGTTCTTTGTTTTGTCTTCTGTTACTGTTGCTTTTACCTACTTGGGGAAAATCCTTGTGCCACTTTGTCATTATTAGAACGCAGATGATAACAATGTTCTTTTATCTAGAGGAGATCCTAACAGGGACAGAGTGTATGGTACAAATGACTTCTTGAACTAGTAACACTTCAGGGCAAAAATGCTTAGCACTCATTATTTTGTTTTACAGGTATGCAGCCCTGATATAAAATGTACCAACCTGTAAATAGTGAAGAGTAGCAAGAAAAAAAAAAGTCTGGCCTTCACTGCTTCACTGTTTCTCTTTTCACTAGATGCTCAGAGTTTGGAGGAGGTGTTCTAGGTATTTTCTAGTACCTTGCCCCTCATGCTAACATTGAGGCAAGCAATATTTTGTGTGGAAAATACAGCTAAGGACTGAATCCTAAATAGCTCCAAAAATAGGAGAAAAAAAGAGATGCTTATGCCCCAGTACTGGAAAAATCAGTATTTATCAATCTAAGTATTTTTGCCTTTATACCCTTCTCTCTGACTCTTTTGTCTGTTTGTCAAAGGAAAGAAATTTAGACTCCCAGTGTTTAAATTACAAGTGGCAGTAGGCAAAGTTTGGAGAACTTTCATCTTTCAACAAACAGAGTGGTTGATGTAGTAAGAAATAACAGATGAACCCTTTTGGAAGACAGATCTGCAGCTGGTCTGGATTTTTTTCCAAACATGTCAGTTAGTCTACGTAACAGATACCATTTTTCCTTACAGTACTTGTTGTGCTAATAATATTCTCAGACATTTACAGCTATAGCAGTATTAAGTCACTGCTAGAGAGGATAAGAACCCATCTAATTAAAATTAAACAATCCCGTAAAATGAGGGATGTATGGTCCCTTGCCTATTATGCAAAAAAAACTATATGTAAAATATAAACCAACCAAACACAGCCTCACATGCTTTGTTGCACTTGAGTATTGTAATCTGAGAAAAATCCTCACAATCTAATATTTCAAATCTCTAACTATCAGAAATGCCCACCCAGTGCCATAGGATGTGATTCAAAACATACCAACCTGTCATGGGAGAGGCAATAGTCAAAGACTAGTATCTTGAGTTGTGTTTCAAAATTTGAAGGATATAAATATGAATTACTTGCTTTAGTACTGTTATCTACGTGTCATTGGCCACTGAGACCTCTCCTTATCTACTGAGGCCAGCATGCAAGTGAGCTGTTTGGTGTAATTCCACTGAAGTCAATGGTGTTGCTTTCCTCTCTTAGGATGTGATTATTTAATATTTATCTCATGTCTCTTTCTTTTACACTGTCTATTTCTCAGGCAAAAGGCAATTTTTTCCCCAATGGTAACAATGGGAAGTTAGGTATATGCATGAACATCTGGTTAGAGATAAAATCTGCAGCATCTGATAGAGAAGAAAATTTGTCCCATATCCGGTTCCCATGCAAACATCAACAGATTTCAGCAACCAGTGTCAGGGAGAAAGTTGGTGTCAAAACTGTTTTACATCAATGCCTTTTTTCTATACCATAATGAAGGGATAATAAACTGCAATAATAAACTTCAGGGGATTTGATAATATAGCCTGCAGGTGTCTAGTAAGGATAAGTGAACTGGCCCAGTGCCTGGCCTGGCATTTGCTTCAATAGTTCAATTTTGGCAGCTTTTCTCAATCTGAGATTACTGCCTCCCCCTTCTCATCTCTGATTTAACCTTTCAACAAATGTAAGCCAGTGAAAGACTAGATATTTGACTGAAGTACTGAGCTAATATTTATTTCTTTTCATAATAGGGCCATTTCCAGGTCACCCCATTGTTACAACCCGCCCCAGAAGGTGATGGTAACCAAGGTTCATGTTAATGAGTCCTTTGAGGCAGATTAAAGTGAAACAACACTGAATGGCTGGTGTTTATGAATATGTTTGGCATATTTTAGAACAATTTGGTTGCAATGGAAAGCAGGTATGTAGTAATTTTGTTTGTTTTATTATCTATAGTAACATAACAGTACAAAAGCATACAAATATCACTTAAGAAAATATATAAGGAAAAGAAAGATTAAAAAGGGTAAGAGAAGAAAGATGTCACCACCCATGGATCCAGTGACAAGACTTGGCTGTTGCAATTCAGATGTCTGTTGGTTGAAGTGATGTTCTCAGTCTTGATCCATTGCAGGTGGGGGAAGCCCATGAAACATGGAGCTCAATGGGTTAATATATGTTCAGGTATATGTGGGAACAGCCAAGCACCTCCTCTGGGGGGAGGATTTTTACACTATCTGTTGCAACATTGTGGATCAAGCACAGTCTTCGGTGGAAGGCCTCAGAAATGAGACTTGCAGCACTTTGGGGGTCTTTAACGACTTATGATACTTTCTAGGACATGAAAGCTGCCTCTCACATAAGTGTAGTTGAGATGGTTATGCCCCATCAGAAGGGATGAATACCCCCGGGCCTACATGTGAATGTTCTGTGTGAATGTGACCTTCCCCAGGATAGGGTGGGGGGTGTTTTACAACTGAGCCAGATGTGTAAGGAAGGACATGTGTAAGGAAAGACGTGATAAAAAGCACCACTCTACCCTGCAGGATCTGCTTCTTGTCTGGCTCCACACCCAGCTTGTGGCCTCTGGTAGTGCGTGTTCACTCCCCTTGTCATATGCAGATCAGAGGTTTTGCTGTCACACTCTTTCTCCATCTTGGCTGGGGGTGGTGCCGACTAGGCCCCAGCAAAGCACCCTGCCACCCTGGTAGAGTGGCCAAATATTTTGAGTAATTAACCATTAACATTGCACTTTCTCCCACCCCTACAGTATGTTTCTAAGTGCATGTATTACAAAACTGTCTTATTTTCTAAGTGTATTTCAAGCAAACTATTGAGTTGTATAATAATTTTAGTAATTACATTATATCAGCAATGTTGTGTTTTGTCTATGTTGTTCAAATTCCACCTCCCTGGTACTTTGGAGAGCAGCACATTGGCTGCAGTAAGTAGCTGCCTGCTGTGAGCTATATTTGCCTGGAGTCATCAGCACGGCTAGGCTTCAGGAACGAAGATTTGGAAAGGGCTCTACCCACATGGGTGTGCCCTTTGAGCCTGCACAGTGGATTTTTTAGGTGAGGCACAGCGTGCGCAGAACTGGCTCCACCCTTTAACTCCTAAGGTTCATAAGCCACGGCTGAGTGAGCTTGGACGGTGACAGTGAAGTCCTCAGGACTGGAACCTACAGCCCCCGGTATTGCCACGAGGTCTCCCATCCAAGTACTAACGGGGGCTGACCCTTCTTAGCTTCCGAGATCTGACAGGCTCAGGCATCAGGGTGGCACTTAACTGCCCTTACCTGGAGTATTGAGATACTATTACACACAGGCAAACTTGAAGTACTGTCTAACTGTATGAGGCAGTGTATAGTCTTGGTGGGGTGATCCACTCTCACATTGGCTTGTTTTGTGGCTTTTCAGGCTGAGACCACACAAGCCATGCTTTCCTTCTCTATGGAAAGGCATAGGTAGTCGAACTCTAGTTAAGTCACAGCCGTTCCCATGGTGGACACAATGCAATTAACTTCTGATAGAAGAGTACTGATGCTACTGTTTCTTTCATTGGTTAAATTGCATCAGCTCAGGCTGACTTACCTGTGTTTCACCACTGTGCAAGCAAGCTATGAATCTGAAAAACAAATAGATATCTTTAATGATAATAATAGTAACAATTAATCTACATTTATGAAATTATTAAGTTTTTGTATATTATGAAGTATAGTTAAAGTATTTGTAATTTTAATTGACAATACTGTTCCAAAGATAACTCACTAGGAAATATAAAATTTAGGTGGATGCAGAATTTTGGAAGAAAAGAATTCTTACTTTGATTTAATGCCTTTCCTTCCTTTTTCTTACCCTTGGTAAAGTTTGTTATCCTTTTAGAAAGATGCTATGATTTCACAGGGTAAACAAATAGAGGTTTAAATTATTCTCCAAAACCTGTCATCTATAACTTAAATCTCTTTCTTTTCTGATCCTGACATTGCCTTATTACCAGTGTTTCTGTCTTGCTTATACTTTTCATTATTTTACCCATTTATTCAGGATCTTTCCTATTCTTTCCCATTTTTACCTATCTCTCCATCCTTCTGTCCCTGTTTCTTTCAATCCTCTTAACTAAACCCTTTTCTGTCCCTCATGTCCCTGCCCTCCCTACCTCTCACAGAGGCCAGAAAGCTTGATGCTGTCCATGTGACGCTGCAAGATATTTGAAGCTTACATATTTTTGTACAGCTTGGCGATTTACATTTTGGATAAATTCAGCAGTGATTTAGAGCTGGGCCAGCAGCAGGGTAAATGTCATCAGCTGGGCATGCTGACTCTGAAAATGCTGCCAAAGCTCCAGCTTCAGAGACTTTGCCCTGGTCCCTCAAAAAGGCTGAAATACTGGTCTGATGTTCACTGCTCACACCTCAGTGCCTCATGGTGAGCAGAACAAGCTGCTTCCCACTGAAAGCTATGTGGGGCAATAAATAGAGCTCTCCAGGGTTCCCACAATGCCTCTACAGTTGCCTTCATTTAAGTTAAGCCACATCGGAGTTTCACTGTACCTCCTGTTTAACACAAAACTGCCATCCACTCCTTTCCCAGTTAGGCAGATACTTTTATTACCACATTACTCACTCCTCTCTTCCCTCCATGGCCTGACACGGTGAAAGACCTATCTGCAGGAATGGTCCTGGCTGCTTCTGAACAACCATGTTGTTCGTGGCATGACTGAACTGAGTTTGGCTGCTTAGGGTTCTGACTTCTGCTTTAGGGGTTTTAATGCAATTCAGCATGATGAAGAGTAGGTATCTGCAGGGAACAGAGCCTTAGAAATCCCAGCATTCTGGAAGTACCAAATACAGGCTATTGATAACTGCACTAGAAATAGAACAGTGTCTCTTGAGAAATAGTTTTAAGATGGTAGTTGAAGAGAGATTGAAGCTACTGTAGCACGTAAAGAGATCCCTGTGAGATGCCACAGTTGCTCTGTACACAAGTTACAGTGTTACTTCTGTGGCTTTGAAATATGCTATGCAAACACGAAACAAAGCTTAGACCCTTCCTGGAAAAGATAAACATTCAAATATTGTCCTTTCACAAGGAAAAACAATATCATTTACCTCCAGGTTAAATACTCCTTTCAGGTCAGAATCTTTTATTGATAGCTGCATTGTTTACTTCTACTATACAGACTCGTGGATCAATGCTTTTATTTTGAAACGGAATTCGCGCCCCCTCCCCCTTTTTAAAGAAGAAAACCTTATTGAATTCCTATTTCCTTGACTGGGTTACTATCAACTATCTCACCATGAAAATCTCACAGCAAATAGAGAAGACAGAGAATCCCGTGCCACAGCTTCGGCTTAGGTTCAGCATGCCCACACAGTTAGTACTTCAGTTCAATTGATACATATGTAGATGACATTTTACTGTTCATGTTTGGTTTTTATCCTACACATGCAGATGTCAGAACTAAAAGATTCTATACTGTTTACAGCTAGGAGTTAGTGTGTTCAAATCTAACATGTAGAGTGGTTTTGATACAATTTTCTGTCTTACTCTGAGTTCTCCCTGGTGGTTTTAATGATAAAGTAATGCTCTGTCACACTGCCTTTTTGGGGTGGGTGATACTAACCTTTTCTGCTAAAGGAAGAATGATGTAGAGAATGATGTAGAAAACATCACAATGGCAAAGTGCAAATTTATGGAGTGCAGTAACTAATGTGGGTCACCTTACCTCAGGAAGGGTCTGTCAAAGGGAAGAGTTTTGGAGACAGCTAAAGGAAACAGAAAGATCAACCTAGAGAAAACTGCCCATATGAAGAGGGACTAGAAATAATTAGATCTGTTTACCATAAAAATAAGACAAATAGGAAGGTGTATAGAAGAGTAGAAAAACAAGTGGATATTGCCTGTGGACAGATTATCCTAGAATTCCAGATTTTAAAAATTAGTATTAGCCCTAAACAGGCCATAGTAATTATGATATGGGCTCAGACAAACATCTTGTTAATAAAGCACATTTTCGACAACGTGTTTTAAACTAAAATTAGTAAATTTTTATTAAGAAAAGAATTGGCTTTACGTAATGGAATAAATTGAATAGAATATGTGTCATATATTTTCAAACTATTTAAAACACTTGTCTATAGTATTTTAATTAGGAAAGGAAAAAACAAGTTTCTACAGGCTTGCTCTTACTGTGAGTTTTCTTACCTATACAACGTGCTATATGGATCTCCTTGAGGCAACAGCGGGAGAGGT
>VWZD01000186.1:0-15646 GCA_013396695.1 Sakesphorus luctuosus
CAGAGGAAAAAAGTTTTCAGCTTTTATTCATTTTCATTTCAGCTTTCAGTTTGCACTTTAGGCACTTCCTGCATGTGTGATTGTAGCTGTGTGCTTACTAGTGCCAGATGGATTATTTATTTCTTGAATTGATATAATATCTTGAACTAATATAATTTCTTGAACTTTTAGTATCCATAATATCTTAAAGCATTTTGCTCCAGTTTAGATACCTAACAAAAATAAAAATGAAATTAATTTATATTGTCTTGACTGTACTACTGGGCGTCATTTTGATTTGAAGTTTCTCAGGTAATTTTATTATTAGAAATAATAAATAGAATCATAGGATATCCTAAGTTGAAAGGTACCCACAAGAATCATCAAAGTCTAACAGGACAACCCCAAAACTCACATCATGTGCCTGAGAGCATTATTCAAACACATCCTGAACTGTGACCACTTCCCTAGAAAACCTGATCCAGTGCCCAAGTGTCCAGAAACTTTTCTTATTCATCTCTCTGCCTCAAAACTTTTTAGACCTCTAGCATAAATTTCACTTGTTGCACTAACAATTCTTTATCCTTTTTGGGTTCCTACAATTATATGATTTCAATTTATGTGAGTATCTGGCCAATAAGAATATCTTGAATAGTTTATGCTATCTTTAATTAAAACATAACTCTCTTCCAATTTTCTAAACAATCTATTTTTATCCATTGAAAAGATCCTTTACTGTGACACTGTAGAATATTTCTGAATACAAAGTGAAAAACTCTAAATATTTTGTAGACAGAAGACATTTCTATAATGAAGTTGTGTTTTCATATATGGTACTGAGTCATTCAGAACATCATCTGGATATGAAAACACTGGTGATGAATTTTTTGGGTTTATTATAAGATATATTCTCATCTGCCTCTCATGATTTTTAAAAATGTTTATAAAATTTGAAGGTTCTAAAATGTTCTTTAGTCTCAGTTTTTTCCTTCTGCTACTAACAATACCAGATTATTAGGAAAAGTAACTTTAAGTATGTGGAAAAAAGGCATTTGAGAGAGTACGGCCTTACTGCTGCAAACACATTTTCATTTCCTCTGGTTACTTTTCTCAAGTGGTAGTCACTAAATGACTCACTAATAGCTACATTATACCTTTCTACAGTACAGTGATTTATTTCCTTTGCAGCGGCAAGTTTATTCTTTGTGTTTTGGAATAGCCTATCCAACTTTTGGGTTCTGCCAGTTCAGCAAAACATAAATTTTCCAGCAGCTACCTTAGAGGTTTTATTGTCTACAACAAATGAGCAGTTTTGCTGCACTAATAAAACAAGTTTAAATAAAGCTGTACCTCATTTCAACAACAACCCAACATAAAGTGCAATTCTTTTAAGTGATCCAAACATAAGATCTTAAAATATTATTCACTATGTTTCATTATATCAATTTCCCCGTTGCCCAAATGAATGGAGATACTGTAGTTTAAATATTTAATTGCTCTTGTTTTCATTCATGGACCAGGTTCCCCTCTCAGATGATGATCTCTTCTCTTGCTAATCTATGATTTGATATTATGGGAATCTCTGGTCATAATGTCACACCGGAATTGAAGTCCAGCTGGTAAACTGGTCCACATAGGCTGTGGACATTAAGACATAAAAACTGCAATTGCTACAAAGGTATTATTTTCCAATGTGTAATCTTAGTCTAAGAGGTAGTTTCACAAAAAAGAAAAAGTATTTTAATTTCATTTGAAATTTGCTATTTAAACTAAAAACCAGTATAGACAGAAGTGTTCCATCTACATTCCTTAACCTCCTAGAGATCCAGGCTTCTGCAATTAAAGCCTTTCTTCAACTTCATAGTGCATCTTTTGGGGCACAGCTTTGGTGGTTTTGCTGTCTGGGGGTTTTTTTGTTTGTTTGTTGTGGTTTTGAGTTTTGTTGGTTTTGGATTTGTTTTCTTTGTGTGTGTGTAAATTAATAGTTTGGAAAGATCTCAGAATACTGTAGATATTTTAAAGCAATTGCACTAAGCATATCACATCTATGACGTTTTTCTGTAACTGTCTGTCAGTCAGTGAATTTTTAAAATAAGAGGAAATCACCAGTTCTTATATGGTCTTTGCTTTCAAGGAGACAAACTCTCTTCCAACTGCAACAAAGGTGGGGAACAGGGTACAGAAATGAAAACACCTTCTCTTAGATTTGCTTTTTAGGTTGTTTAGTAGGAAGGTAATGTCTTGAAATCCTTCACTAGTTTTGTTATCTTGCAGATCCTGTACTCTGAAGAGAGACTGATGATCATGTTGTGACAGTGCCAGCTGGAAGCAATGTCATGTACAGGGCATAAGCAGCTATCTAACAGCCCAGATCCTGAGCTGTAGAAGGGAAGATTTTTATCTGTAAGAATTCTCAAAGAACACTATTACTAAATGTTCAAACTTCTTTTTGTTCCCTTAGGCCTGCACTCCAATACAGACCCAGCTGCTGAAGTTGAGAGAAAGGAAGGCACAAGAAAGATGTAACAGGCAGTAGCAGAATAATAACTATGCAGCAGTTAGGAGATACTGTGGGATTATTGATGTTAAACTATGTCTGCTGACATCAAATGGAGAAATCTGACTCTTGTAACATACTATAAATATGAACTTGTCCAACTCAGTCAACTGCTTTCTTCTGCAGTCATCACCATTTGTGAAACAAAGATAATAAGAATATTGTTGGATGAGAAACTATGCATCTTAACACTGATGACATACTTTCATTGCTGCCTTGGTTTTACATTGAGAAGTCTTAACTGTGACTTGAATAACAGGTAGATTTACTGGTAAAAACCAGAAAATCTAGGCCTTGTAACCTGTCTGATGATTGATTCAGCTTCCGTTATTCTGATGCCTGATATTACTCACTGACCAGTGGATCCCTCATAAACTCTATAAGTCCCACTGAGAAAGATTTCTCAACTGTCTTCAGAAATCTCAGTCCTGTGAGTGTTTTGGTGTGGAATTTGAGCATGCATTTATAAATAAATATTTTATTTTCAGAAATATATGGTTTCTATTTCTATTGGTCTTATATGTGGAGCTTCCTTTTTAAGATAACATAAAAGAGCTCTATTACAGAATTTAATGCAAACTATTGCAGTGGTCTGAATACCAATGCCACTGTGTTCAGAAAACTATTTGTTCCCAATAAATCTGAGTCTAAGACTCTCTTAGGTCAGTAGAAGAGTAAAAAGCCCTGCCAGACAGCTCCTCAATGGATATAAGACCCTCGTTCATTACCACAGAGAGGATATCTGTGTCACATCAGGTGCAGGGCTGTAGGAAGGAGGAAAGAATGCTCTCTTGTGGAATTAGAGGGAGAACAAGTCTCCTCTCTCCCACTACACTTGTTCTCTGCCAAGAAGACACACTTGTACTGGGGCCAAAGCAATGAAACCAGTGACACAGAGGGTAGAATTACAATAGGAAAACTGAATTTTACAAAATGGTTTTTTCTTCCCTGCATAAAAAAGGTCTAGAGGTGTGGAGTTGTTTTTTTTTTCTTTTTTTACTGATAAAGACCCTATAGAAGCATAATTTAGAATGTTATTGTGAGGCAGAATTCAGGAAGAGATAAGAAAAAGTCTTGCAGGGTCTGCCACTAGAATAGAAATTAGAGAGATTGATAATTTTGAGATCTGGGTAACAAATCCTTGCTAAAGAAAAGTGTTAAGAACATACACTAACTTCCATTGCAGCAACATTTGTTGTGAAATTTATGGCTGGATCTTCTCTTTGGCAGCCACTAGAGGACAACCTGATCACATACTTTTAAGTTAGTCTGACGTTTATACCCACAGCAATACATAGGCACCAGTAGCCTTTAATCTATCCCCCTTCCCTGCAACAAAGCTAATCTCTAAATGGTATCAAAAGCCAAAAATTTTACACATATGAAAAGACAAGTATCTCACAGGTCTATGTAAAAATCTTTAGAAACCAGAGCCATAAGTTTTGATCTGTAGAAAATGTATATTTTTACATGATTAGCCAGAAATAAAGCAAGGGAATTTTCATGAAAGTAGATAAACAGGAAATATGGAATAACGCAACCTCTGATTTGTTTAGCTTGGACAGATGCAGATATTTTGAAGTAATTTCATCTTATATCTTTAACAGCACTTTATATAATCATACAGTAAGTAGTGTACTGGAACATATTTATTACAGAATTGCCAAAAGGCCTCAATTTGACATATGTAGTAATAAGGTACACCGAGAGCTTCTTCTCTAGAAGCCTTATGGTCTGAACAGTCAAGATAGAAAGCATGATAAAAGAAAAAGGGGAAAAAAAGATTCAGTGCCATGCACCGGCTAAAACCGGGGGATGAAAAGAGAGACAGTAACAGGATTTGTCCATACACCTGGTACCTCAGTGCAGAGGTGTCAGTGCAAGGAATAGCACACACTTTCTTCCTGCAGAGGTTTCACTTAACTTTAGGAATAGGTCATTAATAGCTCTGGCCTTTGAGGAAGAGAAGAAATATTTTTTTTCTTAAAATCACTCACTTATATAGTTATGTAAGTGTGATTGGATTTTTACTCTCATGCATATTAGAGAGGCTGACAGGAGGAAAATTATCTGTTCTTCTAGCATCCATTTCTCTTGTGTACTGTGTCTAAGGGCAATGTTTTTTTCTGGCTGCAGGTTTCCACAAATTTCTTTTGCTTACTTACACCTATTCTATTTATCCATATAAAGCACATTGTGCAGTCTGGAAGCTTCCCTGTCTCAAATATATTTCCTTCTTCCCATTTTTGTCAAGTCTCTCCCCTAGAGTAACTCTCATTACAACCAAGTTCCATCTGTCCACAGTTTGCACAATGGGATCAAAAAAGGGGTTGTGTTTTACTTCATTTTACATTGCATCAGATTTTGCAAGAACAAATCAGGGCTTCTAGTCTTTAAAGGGTTAGTAACTAAACATGCACTGAAAGCTCACTGGGGTGGGAGCAGCAAAGGCACAAAGCATTAAGTCAGAACAGCAACAGGAAAACAATGTCAGCACAAGGACAATAAACACTGTTATTCTTAGTGCTCCAGGAATAACAGTGATTATTGTTCTTGTTTTAACATCATGTTGTTTTCATAATTTTTCTGGACAACAACATAGTGTAAGAGGAAGTGCTGAGGTGAGCTATAAGGAGATTTTAAAATTATAAAATGGAGATGGAGAGAAATGTCTTTTTATTCATGTTAATTTTGCATTTATGAGACTTTAAGAATGCTGAAACCAAAACACCTAGACAGATGTGCATACATATTTATTTCTTCTTGACAATAACAGCTTCTGAATTGCCATGGCACACAAACAGCCATGTGTATTTCCTCATAAAGGATCCCTTTCCTTTTGCTCATCCGCTTCCTTAGCCATGTATCACTCTCTTACACTTCACCTTTTAATAACATTTTAAGATTTTGAAAGTAAGATTCTATCTGTAAATCCAGCACCAAGCAAGTTGAAAGTTGTTAAATAAAGCAGCATATTGATAGTGTACCACTATTCCCTTCATGAACACTGATACTGCACAGGTACCAGTCAGAAATCTGTCTTTTATGTGTTTCTCTATAATTATATACACTGCCAATGACATCATGTGAATCTTTATAAACTTTGTCTACACTGATACTAGATGGCATTGTAAAATATTTGTAATATCTCCATAGTTAGACCACACCGAATAGCACCTCCCTGTTGCTCAAATACCATCTCACTATTCTGAGGGAATTTGCAACAATTTGGCAACACCTTGCCATATGCTGGTGTGTCCACTGTGCCACACTGCATTGTCACTGGAGACCTAACAACATAGTAAAGTAGCTGCAAAGTAACAGTTCACTTTTCCCAGTGCTATTCCACAATGCTCCAACTCACATTTCAACATTGATTTGAACAGCTGAGAGCCAAGTGCCATCTATAGAAAACACCAGTTTCAGGCCTGAAAGCACAGCTCAGCATAGCTCAGGCTTCTAGTTTTTCTTAACAGCTCTTTGAAACACTTTTGTTAATGCCTAGTTGTATCAAATGAACTTCCACAGGTTTAATTCCTACAATATCAGGAATATCAAAATACTTTATATTTTGAATATTTTATATATATTTTATATAGTCTTCTTTCACGTTTGCCTTCCATTTTGTGAAGTTACTTAACAAAACCAACACCCAAACCAGTGCAATTAGCATAATCATTGAGTAGCTACTTGGTATACAAGCTCCATATTTGTGTTACACAGGGGGTGTCTGTTCCTCTGATTTTCCTGAAAAAGCTCTCAAAAGAAAGAGCTATAGGAATGAATTAAGTCACTGTGTATTCCAACCAAATGTTACTCTGATTCTTCATTCTCTCCAGAAAGCCAAAATTACTCCTACTTTCTCATAGTGTTCTACAAATGCTTTGCCTTTGTCTCTTGATTTCAACTACTGTGGAAGTAAAGAGAGACATAGCATAAACTGAATAACACTGAGGCAACTTTCACCTCCAGAAACATTTTAGGTTCACAGCACACTCTTTTCCTTTTCAAATCCTTATCAGTAAATACATGAGAGAAAAGTGTAACTGCTAAGACCATGAACAAGCAACAGAAATAGGAATCAAGAAGAGGAAAAACAGGAACAGTATAGACGAAATAGGCTTGATCAGAAAGAGCAAAAGAGATATCTAACAAAAATCATTCAAACAAAAACAAAACTCCTTTTTTCACATGAAGCACTTAGACAATATGAAAGTGAGATGTGGCAATGCTACAGTTGCACAGCCCTGCTCTAAGCAGTATGGTCGTTGCCATTCACAAGGCATGAAAAAATCTTTGTGCTGACCATACTGTTTCAAATTGTGAAATGAAGGAAATGGTGACAGATGCAAGAATAAATTGCATACAAAAGTCACTTTGCACTTATATGTTATGGGTTTAGCCAGGTAGGCCTAAATTTAGGCTTTAAAACTCAGATTTGGGCCTGAAATTGTCAGCTGCCTTGAGCTGGGCCAGGCTAGCTGACAGCTGACCTCTTCTAGCCAATGATTTTGTATTCCACACCATCTTACATCATCTCAATAGGAGTAAAATCCAGTGTGTGGGTGTGGCTTAGTTCAGTTCCACCATGGCTGAGGTGAAGGGAAGATGTGCTGCCGGTATGATGCCCTGTTAGGCCTCGCTCCTACTATTGCCACTCCTTGCTTTTTGTTTAAGTTCAGGGAAGTAGAAATATTTTGTTGTTACTCTTTCTGTTTCTTGCTAGGTGTCTTTTAGAGTGCTTATGAATTTAGAGTAACATACTTCGTATTAATTGGGGAGTGGGAGGTTATTTCTTGTTATATAAAACTTGTGTAAGAGTGTGTTAAATTGTAGTTGTCTTTTAATTTTCTCTTTTCTGTATAAATACATGTAGTTAGTTTCAGCATAAACTAGTTTTGAAGTTTTTTTTCTCTCTCCCTCTTTCTTCTCCCTTTGGCTGGTTGCGGGGAGAAGAACCTTTTCTCTGTACTTGGGCAGTTGGCGTTTTGCCAGCTCAACCCAAGACATTATACTAAAAAGCACTGCCAGACATTGCAGGGGGAGCATGAATCTGAAAGGACATTTCTTCTTATGCAGTAGATCAAGACTTCATGCATTGGTGCAAAGTTGACTCTGCACAAGGAGCAAATAGCCTTTTGACTGATAGAACTGTCACTCACCAGTACCCAACTGACTATAAGTGAATCACCTACAAAAGGGGAGTAGGAAGTAATGGTGAGACTGACATGCTATGAAGTTGTGCCATACAGGGGTTTGCTTCAAAATCTTGAGCATTGAGGTCAATCACAGGATGTTTGTGAATCTAGGATTCTAAAGCACATGCCAAAAGAAACCTGGGAGGACAAGTTCCTCTCTCTTTCAAGGCAGCTATACAGTTGTGGATGTAATTGCCTGTGTGAGACAGATGTTTACAGAGAGGGGTCAAGTACATAGGTGTTTCTGACCTTTCCATGACTGGCAAATACACAAAAGACTGTATTTCCAGCCAAAGTACAACTTCATAGCTCATGTAGAGCAGTCTAAGCTGGAATTAGACTGTCAGATTCCAGCACGTTACGTTACATTATCATTACAGATAGCAGATCCATCAACCACAAGTATTTAGTCCAGGGTCTGATGCTAGTATTTCAGCTGTTCTCATAGTTTTCTACACCCTAACTCAGATGCATTTACATAATCATGTCCTGACAACCCTCAAGACCTACCAGCAGCTTCTATATAGATTTCAAAAAACTTTGCACTTCTCAGTTAAGCCAAATTCAAGCATCACAGATACTGTTTGACAGTTTTTACAGTCAATAACCCTTAATTTATTCTGGAGACTGAAAAAAAGTTAGCAGTCTGACTTTTCACTAGCATTTCCATTAGGTTGTGCCCAGCTTTTATGACTGATTTTGATAAGGTTGGCCAGACCATGCCAGCAATCACATGAATGAGATAATTATAGACACAAAGGGATTTTACAGTGTTGACTCTGTTAGCCAAATTACCTGCTGGTGGTGAGGGCTGCAAGGCATCTGTTATTCTTTCACTTGTGAAAAGCAATTTGTCAAATCCAGTAGTTTTTATGGCTATAAAATTAAACACTGAAATAAACTCTTGATTTCAAACAGTCCAGGCATATTAAATTATTCTGCATCTACTTAACATCATCTCTGGAGAAATTAAGAAATGGGAATTGAAAAAAATATTTCTTTTAATATAAGCCATTTAATGTTTCTGGCAAAAAAATGCAAAAGTTTTGGCTCTGTAGTCTTCTACCTAAAAGTGAATAGAAAACAGAATGAACAGAATGCAGGTAAAACAGTAAACAAGACAAAAGAAAGCAAGAGCAATAATAGGAGAAAAAGCAATAGTAATTGATTTTAAAATCAAATAAACTGTGGAAAGTTTCCAAATGAAACTGCTTCATAGAAACACAAAAGACTTTTAAAAGATTGTGAATGTTTCAGGAATGGTTGCAATAGCCCCACTGGATTTTCTCATTCGGATATCATGAAGCCACCTGATTAAATGAGATGATTTCTCAGTTTTTTCATTGCTTATTTCATCATGGCTAGGCTTCGTAAATGAAGATTTGGGAAGGGCACTACCCAGGCTTGCTAGAAGTGTGCTGGTGGCTAAAAAGGCCAATGCAGGATAGGCAAGTCTGGTCGCAAAAGGCACAGCTGAAAGTCTCCTTAGGTGATACTGGTGAGGAACGGTTCTTTCTGTGTTGTCTTTTCTCCTCAAGACTGACTCTGTGTGCGTTCTCAAAGGAAGAAGCAGCGTCGTGAATGGTGTGTCTCCATGAATCCCGATTGGAGGCCAGAGTGGATCATTGATGGCAGTCAGTATGGTCAAGGCTGAGGTATTGTTTCAGGGAGTCTTTGTATCTCCTCTTCAGGACTCCTCTCTTGACGAATTCACCATAGGACACAATCTTTGGGAGGCGGTGATCCTCCATCCTGGAGACGTGCCCTGCCCAGCATAGCTGTGTTCTCAGCAGCATGGCCTCATTACTGGTGACCCCTGGCTGTTCAAGAACAGATACATCACTCATGTAATCAGATCAGTGGATGTTTAGGATTGAATGGATGCAGTGCTGATGGAAGCATTTGAGGAGTCGCAGGTGGTGGCAGTAGATGACCCATGATACAGACCCATATAAAAGAGTAGACAGTACAATGGCTCTGTAGACACTGACCTAGCGAGCCCATCCTGCCGGTGGACGCACTTTGTCTGACCCTTCAGTTGAGACCTGTCTGGCATGGGAGACCCTTCCGGAGGCACATACCACCACCAGCATAACACCAGATTTGCTTCTTTTTTTTTTTTTTTTGTGGGAATGATTATTTTTCTTTATATTACTTTCTTTCACTTTGATACAATAAGTTAAAAAAGGTCAGATCTGACTTTGAACAATTCTACAGATGACCTTTGGAATATTTTTTGCCACTGTCTCTTAGCATTTCCAACCAAGGGCTGAGCTACATGCTGAGTTAGATGGGTTTTTATTACTGGTAATACCACACCAGCTTCCCTGCTGGGTATCAAGATCAGGTAACTAACTTCCCCGCTATGCCAGTTTTCTCTTTAACTAGGCATGAGCCTGTTTGTCCCTACAGACTCCTTTTAGACATATAATGCTTTCTTGGTTTCACACAGAAAGAAAAACTGGGCCTTGGAGGCATACTAATTTATATGCTTTATCTGAAAATGCTCCTCCAGCAGAAATCACTTCTTAAAAGTGATACCACAGCATCATATAAATGTACTCCCAATACAATTTTTCTGTCCTAATATTCATTTACTCATCAAAACAATTTTTTCTCCTTTCTGTAACTTATATTCTAGTTCTAATATGGCAAAGATAAAATCAACATGTGTCTGATTTATTTTAGTGATGTGCTAAGTCCTTTTAAGTAACTTTGATAACAACTGAAAAATAGTTTCCCAGTTGCACATAGAGTGATGTTTATAGTTTGGGTACCTCAAGGGCTTTCTGTGCTGCAGTGAGTTTTGTTTCATTGTGTCAGATTTAGTGAAACAGGTAATTATTTTCCTGAAGGCATAGCTATGTTTTTTAAAGACTTAACAAATGTTTACAGTCTTAAAATTTAAAAATATTTAGACTAGGCATGGAGAATTATCAAATGCTTTTAAACCTAAAACATCTGATCAGGGCAGAAACTTTTTGTCATTGCCCCCTGTCCCTTAAGTCACCATGTTGAACCAGGCAGAGACAAAATATGGAATCCTCCATATCACATCCTGTCTGCCTGCTGGCCCTGTCTTCAGAAAGGCAGAATGTGATTCCCATAGTCAACTTTCTCTCACTCTCCCTTGTATTCCGCAACCTACTGACCTCTTCCTGGATCTCTGTCACTAAGCAGAGGAGTTCCCCTACATGGGCACTACTAGTATAACTAATCATACTAAATATGATTAGATTCTACTTAACTCATGGATACCCAGATTTTTTTTTTTTTTTGCTATACGTGAGTAATGAATTATTCCCTCAGTTTCATCTGTTTCCTATAAAAAGTTCAACTACCAAACAATTTTAGAAACTAGTGTGGAGTTCAAAGTAAAAATTAGATATACTGCATGGTATCTAAAGTATTTCAAACTAAAAAATTTACATGACTGATTATCTCACAGCAAGAGTAGTACTTTCTAAAGGTGCTAGAAAACCATAATCAAAACGTGAAAATTTAGCCACTTTAAGGTTGCATTTATTTGGTTTACTTTTTTAATGAGAAACCCAAACCAAATCCAAAACCTAAATCTTTATAATCCAAGTCAAGCAAATAACACTTAACAGGAAACTTTAGTGAAGTGATCCTGTTTCTTCAGGTGGTTACCTATATATATTTTTGCATAACGGCAACATACTCTTTTTTTTGTTTTTTTTTTAACAGGACAAGGAATCATCAGCCACCATGAGAACTGGTTTTACCTCAGAGAAGGTTATGAAAATTAATGTTTATTTTTTATAATTTTTATCTTAATTTAGTTTTTATTTTATAGCAATACTCAGAGTGAATACTTGGGTTACCTGTATAATAAAAACATTGAATTACATTCATCAGCTACCTAGAGACAGAGCCATTGACTTGGCGTTGCTATGCAGCTGAGCCAAGCCTATGGTTCCTTTGGTTCACTACAGAATTCCAGTGAGAATAACCTTTTTAGTCTGTTGCCTAAACAATATGCTTATACCTGTTAATAATGGAACAAAATGTGAAAAACCAAAATAAAGAAAATGTATCTAGAGCTTATTTCCTCAGGCTACAAAATACCTGAGGTATATATCTCTGCATTTTCCAATTCTAATTAGAGATGATAGGTGTGAAATGAAAATCCAGATTCTAACAAGATTAACTAGAACAGAATATTAATTCTTATCACACATTAATTTTTCAACAGGTACAAATTTAAATCATTTCAACTGATAATATTTGAAGCATTGAAATTGTATTTCTCAGTCTTTACTTCTACCACAGAGTGCCCTACACTTCTCGTATTTCAGCATACCCTTGAGAATTTTTAATCAAATCTCTAGTGGTGGAATTTTTCCATTAACTGTCAATATATAGTTTAAACAGAATTTTTCAAGATTTGCTTTATTTATTTAGCAGAAGTGGTTAAATATTGAACTACATATCTTAGCTTTCCTTTGTTATTTAATTTGTTTACAATAATATCCTATTTTCTCCCTCTGTCCCACTTTCTTTTTTTCATGCAAATTCAACATATTACCTGGATAAAATGAGGAAATTAATAAATAATAATAAAAAACCTCTGCAAAAAAGCCCCCTGCTCTGCTTTCACAAACACATAAGATTTCCACAAGAAATTCTGCCACGAAAATAATGTGTGGGGTTTTTTTCTTTTTTTCCCTTATTGCTTTCAGGTAAATATTAGTGCTCTTTGTATACTCAAAAGTATATGCAGACCACAATGCCCTACATGCTAATTGGCTCTAATAGTTCTTGCTGACAATGAAATATCATTCAGTCTCCGTTTGCAAAGGGTCAGCCTAACCCTGAACTTCACAGCAACATGGTGTTGAGCTGTGAGGGAACTAATACATTGATTGCCAAAGCTCTCTTTTGTGCATCATGGCTATAAAAGTCTTTTATGGATCTTCCAGCAACTCAGCACTGGCATGTTTTGTTTACAGCATATTTAACATTAGTGATGCCCTAGCTCATGTGTTCCTTGTGGTAAGTCACTTCAGAGAGCAACATATACACTCATTGTGTACACTTTTTTTCCTATTTGATGGATAATTTCATATGATAGGTACAGGCATTTGGATTGTTTTGTTTGCTATATTTAGCGGAAATATTAAAATGACCACTATAGAAAAAATCCAACTATTAAAAAAAAAATTGACTCTGTGTCCAAATAATTATTTATCAGCATGAACTTGCCCCTAAAACTTATGTAAATGGAAATAGATTGAACGTTCAGTGTTGATCAGAGGGACAGCATGATATACTTCTCTCAAACTATTGAGAAATACAGATGGGAAGGGGTCAGTGCATTTATATTCCTAGCTGTTATTTGGACAGATGGCCAGTCACTGCAGTTGAATTTTTTTCCCCCTAATTTAAAATTAATGAAATACAAGAGATCCACTAAAATGTTTTTGTTGTGTTTTTTTTTTGTTTGTTTGTTTTGTGTTTTCAATATTTCCTGGGGGAAATAAATGTATTGCTTTCTTTTGCCTCCCTCCTCCTACAAGAAGCATTTTTGTCTCACTCTGCAGCTGCTGCTTAGAAAATTAACAAATGCAGCTCTTACCTACATTAAGCTCATGATTCTAAGAAAAACATTTCATAGATTACAAAATTTTATTATCATTTTGACAGTGAAAAAAAAGACCTCTGTATCTTGGTGTGGTTTTAGGTGATTTGGGGTATTTTTTGTTTGTTTGTTTGGCAGTTTTTATGTATTCTTGTTTAGATTCTGTTTTGACTGAGTAGCTTTAACCTAAGTGAATGCATGAAGAAAATATCTTCCAGATTTTTAAATGAGTAAGTTGTTTTCTGGATCCATTATTCTCTGACAAAAATGTAACATTTAAAAAATACTATACTTTGTGTAGTTTTCCAGCCAGAACTGTTAACTCAGAAAATGTATTCCCAGAACTATGTGCACATCATTGATGATGCAATCACAGATGCTTTTTACAAATAAAATTACAGTCATAAACAATTAAGTCACATTGGCTGGGAATCAGGAAGAAAGAGGAGGAAACCAGTGTTTATTGGAATAGAAATAACCAAACTGGACAAGAAAGGAATGTTTTTAAGAAGATAGTTGAAAACAGTGAAGAGACAAGAACAAATATCAAAAGCCCAAACAAAACTCCTGGATTTCAAAACTCCAGAACTTCAGAAAAATGTCAACTTGAACGCAAACATATGAGACCTGTCTTCATTATGTCATATTTGAAACAAATTCTGGTACTAACCCTCATGCATTTGGTCCTTATAAGTCAGCATTTTTTGTATATGTGACACTGATGTTCTTGTACTGGCTACAGGTGAAAATGATTCAGTTGGCAATAAAAAAACCTCTTCTCCCTGCTAATACTACATTTGGCTTGCCCATCATTTTAGTTCCATTTTAACTGAGCAGAACTGTCATCTCTAACAAGCAGTAGAAATACAGTTTAAATATTCATGTTAGATGGCTCCACGGTAGATGTACAGTGCATGGAACATTTTTGCTGCCAGATAGGCAACTTCAAGAGAGCATGTATAAGACTCCTTTAAAAGGAGAGAGATGTGCAATACCACTGTCTCTGAGTGTATGAAAGAAAACACTGCCATTCTGAAGATAAGCGTGCCAGATCAGACAATTTTTTCCCAAGGTAAAACTAGTCTACATTTCTTCTTTTCCCAGCTTAAAAGTAAACCAAAAGATCAGAAGAAAAACATTTTTTTGAGTATAAGACATCACTGCTATTAATTTGCTCAACTGATTGGAACAACTGTTCTCAGGCTGAGCTGGTTGATGCTCAAGGGTCAGTCCTGACTGTGTATTCAGAATAGCTTCATCTATTAGACTAAATATAACAACAGATGAAGAACATGGAGCA
The DNA here is from genome assembly GCA_013396695.1 of Sakesphorus luctuosus. NCBI lineage: Eukaryota > Metazoa > Chordata > Aves > Passeriformes > Thamnophilidae > Sakesphorus > Sakesphorus luctuosus. The sequence continues at coordinate 14,637 of VWZD01000186.1, forward strand.
ACAGTCAGTCACTCTAAAAAGTATGCCTCTGCCAATAAAACAGGAACAGGAGCATAATATGTCTCTACTAGGTTGGTAGAGAAACAGTTAATATAAGATAGCTAGCTCAGTTTGAGCTTAGTATGTTGACACAGCTGCAGACTGTGACCATAAAAGCAAGCTAAGTAAGGGTGGCTTTTGGCCATGATAACTTTGGGGTAGAGGCAGGCTTTGTAAGGTACCTCTATGTGTCACTGTTAGATGAGTAAAATCACTGGGAGGTATTTTCAGCAAGCACTAGTTCATATTGTACAGTGAGCAAACCCTTTCCTTCATTTGTCTTGTGTTTTTACCCAGAAATGAGCCCATGTGATAGACAAAGCCTATAGTAGGACATCCAAATACTGTTTGGAACATCATACATATTGATACAAAATTCTGCAGGCAGCTGACAATCAAGAAGTGCTCAGTAGTTATTATCTGGATGAAAGATTGTATTATCAGAGGCAGGCTTTTACAAGGACCACAGCAGTGGCAAAGAGTGAAAGTAGTGGAATCTTCTTTAACTGAGAAAAGTGTTTCACTCTTTTTAGGATACTTTTTTTGAGTTAGCAATGCTTCTGCCTCAAGTGGTGCGAGGGACATTGTGTCAATATGCTGTTGAGAACCAGAAACTATGTAGGGCTCTTATCATTTTAATTATTGAGTAATATGAGCTTTTTGACCCATATTTGAAAAGTGTAAAGCAATTCAGAGCCATGAGCAGAGTTTAATAACTACTGAAGTATATTTGTAAGAATTGCATCAATGGAACTTTGTTTTTCATTTTCTTTGCCACTAACCAAAAAGGGCATAAACAAGTAGCTTTTATTTTTGTCTTGTCTTGAACCAAATTGCAAGTACAAATTTTTTATTTTTTATATTAACCAAGTGATGAATTGAAGTTTGCATAGATTGTAACTAGTCCTTTTTTCCCCATCACTTTCCTCAAGTCTGAAACTGTGATGCTGAGGCTCAGAAGATTAAAAACT
>VWZD01000186.1:18387-57258 GCA_013396695.1 Sakesphorus luctuosus
GAAGATAAGGAATTGCAGTAAACAAACAAACAAAAAAATACATACTATGTCAAAACACCTTGCTGCCCAAAAGCGATTAAAAAATTCTATAATAGAAAAAAAAGATTACTAAATTATGAGGACAGTCAAAGCAGTAAAATAATATTATTTAAAAAAAAAAAAGAAAAAGAATCTTGAGCTTATTTCATGATACCGACTTGAGACATGAAAAATAGGTGAAAGAAAAATTTTAAGGTTTGCCATTTGAAGTATGGAATGACCTTGAGAAAGAATTAAATTCGTGAATGCATTTCTATATATACCTGTCCATGCACTCACTTTTCTGCCATACATGTTCATGCTACAATGAACAGCAATAGAAGTTACACCAGTTTCAAGTGGGTTTGTTTGTTGGTTTGTTGAGGTTTGTTGTTGTAGTTTTATTTATATTTTTATTGATTCATTTACTTGGTTGGTTTTGGTGGGAGTTTTGTGCTAGTATTAGGTGTAAAACAGAAAAGTTATATATTAGATTCTTTTGAGACTCATTTCTGGAATGGCAGAATAGAAATTGTGTTTCACACTAGTCATCCTAACAAGTTAGTGAGTTATATAGAAGTCTGATTTTTTTTTCCCCTATGGATTGTGATGGATATATTTTTCTGTAGTTTTTTTTTTCCTTTAAACTGTTTGTGCTTGATATATCTTGTTACAGTTAACTGCTTTTTCAAGATTTATTGGTAGTCAGTTTGCTCTTGTTGAAGCTTCAGATTTTTTTTTTAATTTTATGCTGATATCTTTAACTTCTACAAGACTACATAATAAGAAAGCATACAAACAGTTGCAACTCCCAAATTACAAGTCCTGTTAAAAAACATAGTATCATCAAGAATTTTTGCAAGACTGAACTGCAAAACTGTCAGATACTAAAAAGAGAGCTAGGGGACATAACTCCTATCGAGGTACAAGGAAAATGGGAAATTTTCCGTATATATTAATGCATAGGTACAGTAACACCAATATAGTTGATTACAGATCCATTTGTTAACCTTTAGAGGACAGAACAGTGAGAAAAGATCAGTGTATCCTGATTGGACATTAGTTACATTGTCTTAACTTTTTTTACTGATAATAGCAGTGAAAGGTCTGAGAGATTGTAGGTGCTTCAGATAAGAACATCTTTACTGCTTAGCATGCCTAGAATATTCTCAGTAGTTGTAGATGCATTGTCAATAGTCATCATGGTGACATGACATTGATCCCAAAAGAGAAAAAACAAAAGGAGTTGTTCCAACAAACAGATTAAGTGCATCACTCAAATAGGTTTATAAATAACTGATTATTGCAAATGATACAAATACTTCATACCTTTATCATAACTCATAAATGAGAGATAATAGTATTCAACTAGGCTTAGTTTCCTAAAATCATTCAATTCTTCTAGAGAAGGAGCTGATCAAGTGATCCTGGAGTCTACCACCTCCGTTGCTATGACTATGATTGTAACTCAAATCACCAGATAAGGAAAGCAGGTGAAAGCACAAGACAGTCTGTTGGTCCTACAAGAGACATGTGTCATGGAATAGTGAAGTATCCACAGGATTGCTGAGACTTTGTGTGTGCTAGCCTAATTTTGGTATGTACCATTAGCTGTGTACATCCTCCTTGTTATGCATATGTAAATATTCTTTTAAAAATGTGAGAATAATGTTAAAGAAATTCTATTAAAGAAACTTTGCAGGTTTTTGAAGATCCCAGGCTCTTCTCACAAGCTCATTGAAGGGATTTTACATGAAAAAGACACAAGGCCCCAAAAATATGCCTGATAGATTTATTAAAAGGACTTTTGGTTCTTTTATACCTTGAGGCCTCACATCGAAAAATGCTACAATGTTTCTCCAGGGGTCAAAATAACACAGTTCTATTGGTAAACTTTGGAAAATAAGGGAACTTGGCAAAAACAAACAGTCAATCAACTTACAAATTCCAACCCATCCAGCTTTAAGTTACCCAAATATGAAGAAAAGGAATTTAGGAGAAAAGTAAAGAGAGAGAAACAGAGAGAGAGAGTTATAGCAACTGCCTTAGACCCAGAGTAGAACCAACCACCAGAAGTCCAAGAATGCTGTGGCCAAAACAATGTGGAAGACATGTGGTGCTGGCTTTCTTTATTCTGTGCTTCTGGGGCCGTCACCCCTCAGGTGGGGTTTTTGGTCTCTGCCAGCCATTCTAGGGCTGGGTTGGGGGCTCCAGGGAATGTGGTGTAGTGCAGTGCTTTCAGTGACTGGGAGTGCATTAGATGTTCTAGAGGAGGTGGGGTTGTGGGAGTCAGGGCATCATTCCACCTGGGCAGAACACAATCTGTCCCTTCCCTCACACACAGGAATAACATTCTTCCAGACTCTCACACCGCTCTCTATCTGAAAACAACCACTGGGACTAGACCTATTTGGACCTTCTTCTTCTATAGTGGCATTAGTAGAATCCTAACCTAGCAGACAAAGGGAGGAAAAGGAGAGGGGAAAGACAAAAGTATATGAGAAATCATATAGCGGACAATGCTTATTTCAATAATCAAAATCAGGAGTTCAGTCATTTTAGAAACTCCACTCAACACAAGTCATTGTTCCCATCCTGTGAGTCTCAAAAACTGCAGGCAAGATGTAAAACAGGATCCAGGGGAAGAGTTCATGAAATCAGACTGTTCAGTAAAAATTCTGTTGGAGTAGTCCAACAGGCTGGTTGGTGATTTCCTTTAGTTTTGCTCATGCTTCTCACTACAGCATTCTCATTTGGTGAGTTTCATCATGTCACCTATTCCTTGTTCCTTTAATAACGTATCAAGCATTAGACAATTCTATAAAACCATCTTTGATACTAGCTGGACTTGCAAGTCAAGCTCCAAAATGGTATAGTGACTCCAATTTAAGATCCTCTTGCTCATTTGCTATTGTAACACAGTTGCATACCTTGTTAAAAATACAGACTAAAGAGAAGCCAATTTTCAACAATTAGGACATTTTACATTGTGGATCTGGTAATCTTACAAGTCCAGGTATCATTATAACCCAAACAAATATACATGTCCCAGATTACCACTCTTATTCTTCCCACCAACCAGGTCTCAGGGGGATCCCAGGACCCATAACATAGTCAATTACCTTATTACAGTGCTAGGGATATGAATGACAGGGTAAGGGGGAATGTCAGGGTTCATCATGGGAGAGTGACATTCAGTAAAAATTTTGCTATATAATACTCTGGTTGCCTCAGAGGAAATAAAGTATAACAAAAACTTGAGGTCTTCAACCACACTCAGTGTACCATTCCAGTCAGGTCCTGAATTTGGACCAAATACCTTCCAAACTTATCAAACCTTTCATTGACTTCCAAACCTCGAAATTCGTTCTTCTGTTCCTCTGTTGACCACTTACGTCTTCTTTGCCTACAGCTGGAGAAAGCTTTTCAGCTGCTGCCTCAGCTCCTCTGACATCCTTTTTTCTCCCTCTCCCCTCTCCAGGGGTCACCAAAAGTTTAACATCCCTTTATTTTGTACAACCAAGCTTCATACAATGCCTACTATTACTATATGTGTTTCTTTCGGTATTGTCATGTTATACTTTGCTCTGAGGAGGTAGAAAGAGGAATATAGATTGGATTTCATAATTGTATGAAATCCTGTGTGAGCTCCCAAGATAAATTCAGGGAGAGATCTTTTGCACCTGCTGTGGCAACCAAAGACAAAACATAAACATTGCAAAACATTTCTTGCAAAATATTTTTATACATACAGAAAAACTACAGAGATAAAACATACTCAAATACAACTATTCCAAAACTATCAAGACAAAATATGTGCAAACAATCGATGTGGAGAACAGTGTGAGTTTTCAGTTCTTTTGCCACTTCATCTTCTCATGGCATATCTATAGAAGGCAAAAACTTGGTCCCACTTGGACCTGTTTTAAAAAGAGAAAACTATCCATCTGGTAGTGATCTAATGGTTAAACTAACAGTAACAATCTATGAAAAGAAACTTAGAAGACACTAAAATACAATAATCATTACCAATAATACTTATTTTAAATTGTCTACAACCTTAACAATACTACTCAACATTTTTAATATTGTGTAAAAAACCCCTCAGTTTCAAAAAAAAAATCCATTTTACAGAAATAGTCAGCCATCCTTTTGAGACACTTTTCAGGTTTAGATAGGATATTTTTTGTCAGATCTACACATTCTATCCCACCACATTTTGCAAATTTGGAATAAAACCCAGACACCAACCATTAATGTCAAAGCTATGATGATTATGCCAATCAGTTTTCTTACAATCACACTTAAATTTGGAATCCATGTTGATATCTCACCAAATATATTTTAAGCCATAGTTGCTATTATGATTATTAGTTGCAAGGTCCTGTTAGGATGGTTGACCAATCCAGGGTAAATCACCATATTTTAATACTGGAAACTGTATTCTGCAAACATAAAAAGTAATTTAATATTTTTCATTTTAGTTTCTGATTCTGTTGCTGTGTTATCTGCTGAGGATTTATTGTTCACTGTGCTGTCCAGTACAGTTCCTCTGTGTCCAGTGCTGGCTTTAGTAATCTAGGAGTTTTCACAATGCTGTGGGTAATGACAAGAGTTGGAAATGATCCTTTCTACTTCTATTCAAGTGGCTCATTATTTCCCACCCAGACATGCACCCAATCTCCTAGCTGATGAAGATAAGCTTGAACAGTCAAGGTTATTAACAATAAGAGTATTTCTCCCAGACTACCTATTTTACAGCAGTAATCAAACTACCAGTATTCCCATTGAGGTGATAGTCTACAATCCAGTATCACCTCCTGTTTGGTTTGAAAACAAAACTATACAGGTGAATGAGTTTGGACAATCATTCTCTTTTCCTTTACTGAAAACACAGGGGAACTGAATTTCCACCCATTTCCCCTCAAGAGGTCCAATCTCCTACTATTGAGAGGGAAAGAACTCAATGTCATCAATTTTTTAGAGATATTCTTCTTTATTCCTTCCCTCCATCAGAGATTTTTTCAGCGCTTTCCTCCACGGTCCCAGTCTTTAAACCAAGAAGGTTTTTCCTTCAACTCTGCCTTCCAGGAGGCTGACTGATGCTTCACTTTACCAGAAAACAAGAAAAATGGAAGTTGAAGACTTTCCATACTCCCCCATCACTGAAATACTTCAAACATATTCTGTTTCAATTTCTTTGGAACGTCTGCTGTATTTCTCTTTCAGTTTAGTTGTTTCTATTGGCTCCGCCTCCTCATCCACCCTAGGGCTTTTTACAAGCAGGTGGAGTTCAGTGTGAGGGAAGAGGTTTGACTTTACCTTGTCAAATTCCTCCTCCCCAGGGTAAAGGCAAGTGAGATCATAGTTAAGGGAGTCTGCCTGCTGTGGAAAATTGAGGCTCACATGAACTTCTGTGAAAAGCTGGAAAACTGCACTTCCTCTCCAAAAAGAGAAATTTTCAATCTTAATTCTCTTTTCAAAACATTGTTCCAGCAGTTTTTTCCAGTTTTCAGCATTCAATACCTCCTCCAGCTTTCACTGAGCTAACTCACACAATGAGGCAATCACCTGCTTATCTAGTTGCTTAGTAATGTATCTCTGCTTTTGTGTAGCGATTAACAACCCTCCCAGCAAGGAAGGCACAGGGGTTTTTCCTTCACTCTTTTTATTTTTTTTCTTTTGCCTTTCTTTTACAAAATCCCTTATTTTCTCAGTGACCAATGCTGAACTATGCCAACTTTGCTCAGCCCATTTCTCTCTATTTAGGGCTAGAAACAAATCCATCAATGGAGATCAATCCTTATGGCTGCTAGAGAAGTTGGCTCCAACAGACAATTTCTGCTACAAGCAGCTATCCCCAAACAAAATAGCCCCCTCGCTCCTTGAAGGTATCCTGCGGGCTACACCAAAAATGTGAGACCCCAGGCTCTTCTCAGGAGCTCATTGAAGGAGTTCTACATCAAAGAGATATGAGGGCCCAAAAATCCACCTGACGTATTTATTACAGGGGCTTCAGTTCTTTTATACTTGGGGTTGTGCATGGGAAAAGATGCCCCTTAGGGGATCAAAATAACACAGCTGTTCAATGACACACCAGTTGCAAGGGTTTGCAAGGGTCTGGAGGAATTAACTGTTACTTTTAACGCTTTACAAAACAAATATAGAAGTTCATCCATTCCATTTGCACTTTGTAACTGCAGACTAAAGTACGATGGCACTGTCATTATGTTAATACCTTCAGTCTTAGGAAAAAGACATAATAAATACTTCTCCACTGTCTAATCAGTCTCAGTACATGTGTAAGTTTCCTAAACAGGGAGCCATTATTTGTATGTAGCACTATAATTCTCAGAATGTTTTCTTTATTATAATAGTTCTAACTATTATGTATTGGTGGTGATATAGTTTTATTGATATTTGGAGAAACTAATTGTAATTTCTACAAATTCTGTGGAGAAAGTATATTAAAAGTGTCACAGAGTCAATGCAATCAAAATTTAGAATACAGTAAAGTTATACTTGCCTGTTACCTTTTCTAATGCTTCCCTGTGCACCTGAATTACACTGTTTTGTGGTTATGTGGTTGGATTCTTTCCACATGCCACCTTTTTGATGACAAATATAAAATATTCCCTCAGGCCCAGAGCACAGTCCTGTCCCATCACCCCCCGTGTCAGCCCCTGGGGTCCATCAGCCCCTGCCCAAGGATGCTGCAGCAGGGCCTACTGAGCTGGGCCCACGTTTGGGTTCACATTCCAATCTGGCCTTGACCAGTCCCCATTCCATGGGATGTGCCCTTGCTGCCCTGCTCCTGGCTGTCACGCCTTGTCCTGCTGCCAGCCTAGGGAGCCCCTGCTGCTTCTGGCTCTGGGCACATGTGGCAACTTGGCAATATTCAGTGAAGGAAACTTGCCTCCTTTGTGGCAGCATTTGATATTGTCCAATATATAAATTGTGTTGCAAAAGAAATATGAATTGCCTCAGGATTAAGAAAATAGAATGTCATAGTAAAGTACTCATTATTTATTGTTGTTATTATTATTTATATTATTATTATTTTTATTATTGTTGTTGTTATGATGATGATGCTGCTGAATTCCTTTAAGGTTCTGGAGAACAGAAGATAAATGTCGAATGCAACAGAAGAGAATGATTTTGTAAAAGAAGTCAATTCAAATTGTTCTTTATTGTAAGGTTATAGTTATAGGGGGAACAAAGAGCCACCTCAATGCAGCAGCACAGGTCCTTTGTTTTGAGACTATAATTGCAGAAGGTGTTGCTGCTATAGACCAGCTTGAGTTGTTCATACATGCTTTCAGCATACACCAGCTAGAAACCTCGCTGCTTTGGAAGTGTGACTGCTTGTGGGATCATCGCCATAAGCAGTCTGCATGCAGCATGAAAGGTATTATAAGAAACATATGTCTCCTGGGATAACTCCACTTTTATACGAAACACTCATAGTAGGGGAGGTTATAGTAAAATTTAGGTTGTTAAATAAATACACTGGTTTATAAATAATTATATAATAAAATACTTGTACTAACTAATATGTAGGGTTTATTTTATGCTAAACGTAAATTATGACAAGTGAAGAATGACTTTGTCATATCTGATTTTTCAGGATTCATCTTTGGGTTATGGAATCAAGTCTTGAATTTTGCTTGAATTCTATAGTCAGGTGAATATCAGTGCCTTGCAGAAATTTCACCATACTGATGGTATTTTTTAAGAAACTGTAAATGTACAATTCAGATGTGGTAAGAGAAAGATCGCTGATGAGCCAGAATAAGTGTTTGAAGAAGTGGGATGGTCTGAGAGGATTCTCATTCACTTCTCTCAGTGTTATTTCATTTTGTATAGAAGCTTTAAATATTTATGAAGAAAACAACTTTATAATATGGTGGAATGTGCCTTCACACAAGGAATATGTAATTCCAAAGCACACTTGGTTATTTTACTATGAAATAGAACAAAGTTAACATAAAATTTTTAAAACAAACTATCTTACTCAGGAATAAAACTTAGTTGGGGTCTTTTATTCCTCCCTCTGACATCTTCCTGAAGGAGGTGTTTGTCTTCTATGCTGTGAGTTTTAACACTACCTTACTATGCCTGACTATAGGATCCTACCTCACTCTCCTCCAGCAAAACAGGAACACTTGGAAATTTTATAGTAATATGGTTGTGATAAAGGGTGGCATGTCTTTGCCTTTTCATGGGAGACAGATTTGTATCCTGAAGAACCTATATGCAGCATAGCTACAGGATCATGAAGAATCTATCCCCAAATACTTAGAGAAGTCAACTAATGTGACAAATCAGCAGCACAGGAAAACAGTATTTTCCAATATATTTTGACATACCTTACTATTATTTTATATGTACTAATAAACTTGGTACTATCTTATAATACCAACATAAGCTGACTTTTTCTATAATATATAACAATATAAATATAATTATTTTCTACTTTATTTGACATTACACATTTACTGCACTTCTGTGTTCATGTTGAATATGTCTCTGCTCTAAGTCTTCTGTCTTCTGTACATGTGTTACAGCCCCTGCCCATATTGAAACCCTATTTTTCTGTTAATTTTATTGTGTTCAGACAGATCTTCCTTAGCAATTGACCTCTGTTGATATTCACTTCCATTCTACAAGTTCCATAAATAGGTTTAGACGCTAGATTAAAAATAATAATACAAATCAATAAAAAAATCTGTTTCTGATAGGTTCAAGGGCTATAGGCAGATGTTTCTCTCCAGTAAAACACATAAGCATGTGGATTTTTTTTTTTTTAGTTTTGGATTTAATTCTGTTTCCAGTGCACTTTCTGAAGATTTTATGACTTTTTCTTCATCTGTATTTTATTAAAGTTGGCATTACACTTCTGACTTACCAAATCCATTCTATTTTTTCAAACTCTAAATTATTTGAGTTGAACCAATTTGATCATTAATTCAACTCTGATGTAGTTTCAAAATATAGTCACCAGTTGTATCTGTCTAGGCTTCCAGCTAGTGTTATGTGTCTTCTTAACTCATATTTCCTATGTATTTTATATTCATACTGAGGTCTTGCACGTGGTCTAGACATGCTCACAAAAAATTCTCAGCAGTAGCAAGAGTTATGCAATGGAGAAAGATTGATATATTCCAAAGGTAGAGGAGAATAATATGTCAAGCAGGCAAAGACTGAACCTGTGTTTTATACTTTATAGAGTCTGGACTGTAAACTTTAAGAAGTTCTCTTAATAAGAATTACTGTCTCATTTGTACAGTGCCTAGTCTTTTCTAGGTAAGACTTAAAACAAGTAATGAATTATAATATAAGCACATATATAAGATACATTGAAATAGGAGGAAAAGGGAGTGAAAGTGAACGGGAGGACATTCATATTTTGTCCACAGAAGTATTCTAAAATAAGGTACACTTACATTGGGAGTCAAAGAGAAACAAGTCTGAAAACCTTGTAAGGAAATGGAGAGGTCAATGTAAATAGCAGAGAAGGTGGAAGGTGTAAGAACAAAAAACATAAAGACAAAAAAATCGCTGGATAAATACTCATCACTAAAGATTCCATCATCTGTTACACTCTCTATCAGCATCAGGCTATCATGGACTGTTTCATATTAAGGACTGGTTTATCATGTGTCTGCTGCAAAACAGCTGTAGGCTTTAATACCAGAGTGAAATCAGGATTCTTTATAGCCTTATTATTAGGATTCAAACTTTCTGCAACAATAGAAAATGCCATTGAAAAGGAATTAAATTTAATATTCAGACTATGAACCAAGGATATTTGCTGCACATTACATAGAGAAAAAATAAAAAGATTCCTTTAGTTTCCAGAAAACATCTGTTAAACAATGTCAAATTGATGATAAAGAAAATTGAGTTCCCTTTGCAGTTAAGTTTAACTCAGCCATGCTAAGCATAAAAGAACTGTCAAAGGCAACTATTCATTTGTTGTTACTTCAGAAATGTTATAACTATGAATCCTTAATATCCAAGACCTATCTTTCTGCTCAGTTTTTATTTTTCTGAGTTGATGGAAACACGGATAGATCCTTTCAGAGGATAAAGTACACCTTTACCATCTAGAAAACAAAGATATAGAGCCAGGTTTCATTTTGTTTTGAATTCAAATAAAGATAAAAAGAAAAAAAAACAAATTGTAGGAAAAAAAAATAAACCCCAAACCCCCAAAATCCAAACCCCCAGGACACAGGTAGTATACTTTACCTTGCCTTCTAAAATACTGGTGATTCAAAAGGTAGGCATAAGATTTCACACTGATGAGTTGGGATTTTTTTTTTTTTTTTTGTATAAGAGGACAGAGACATTGCAGTGCTTAGTTTTTAATGCATTTGGCCCTAAATTCTAAAAATACAAAGAATTATGCATTTCACAGAAGGAATACGAAGATTTAAAGGCTGAATAGTGACCTGCAAGCTTCCCAGCAATAAATGATAAGTAGAAAATGGTATCTGATAAGTGAGTCTGAGAGCTAAGAAAAGTGTTTTTGAGATGATGCCTCTGCCAACAGAAGAAGTAGAACGAGGATTCTCATAGCTCATTTCAAAATGCTGAGCACCATTTAGATAATCGTGATATTTAAATAGAACAAAAATTTTCTGAACTAGTGTTCTCCTTTTACAACAACTTACAAGCTAAAACATTCATCCAAATAGAGAAAGACGAGTCTTTTTTCTTCCTAACCACAATAGGTACAAATACAGTTTTTACACCATACAAACCAGAGTTGGACTCTGTATTCTTGTCTTTCTTGGAAATCTTATTCACCTGCCCTTCATAGGGCACAAGGGAAAGTGACTCTGGAGCTCTGTGTTTAGTGACAGTGTGAATTCTTATTGTTCAAGATCCCATTTCTACATCCAAGATAATTTTTGTAATTTTAATTCAGTGTAGATGGATACAACATAGAATGCATAGAAAGCAGTGAGAAAGCAGATTGAAGCATACATCTCCTAAATCAATGTTTTAAGATATTAAAGACCTAACAGTAATCTACAGTCATATCATTTGTGATGTCTCTTTCTGAATTAGCTTCCTCAGTCTTACAGAATTTGCAATGAAGATTTCCAGAGATGAAGCTGACAAAACAGTAGCTATTAGTCTACTGTATGAAAATGTGGCCATTTATTACACTCCTTCAACTTCATTTTAAAACTTGCAATATTATCAATGCTCAGAAGGCAACTTCGGGCCCTAGAATCAGAGCGAACAGAAGTATCTTTGCCAAAGTGATAGAAACAGAATTGTTTGGGTTGCACAGAATGTTAAAGATTATCTAGTATCAATCGCCCTGTGTGGGCTGGACCACCTCCCACTAGACCTTCTACTAGGCTGCTCAAAGCCCCATTCAACCTAGCCCTGACCACTCTCAGGGATGGGGCATCCACAACTTTTCTGGCTAACCTGTTTCAGTGCCTCCCCACTCCCACAATAAAAACTTTCTTCCTAATATCCAATCTAAACCTACCCTCTTTCAGTTTAAACCAATTATATGTCTTGGGTTGAGCTGGCAAAATGCCAACTACTCAATACAAAAGCCATTCCCCCTTGTCCTAATTCTACATGCACTTGCAAAAAGTCCCTCTCCAGCTCTTCAGATACTGGAAGGCCACAATTAGGCCATCCCAGAGCCTTCTCTTCTTCCCAGCTGTCTCAGCCTGTCTTTTTGATTTGCCTCAGCTCCTTTGTTGCCCTCTGGACTCACTCGAGTGGGTCCACATGAGTCAAATGACTGAACTGACAGAATAATAAAATGGCTGAGGTTGGAAGGAACCTCTGGACATCATCTTGTGCAACACTCCTGATGAAGGAGAGTCACTCAGGTCAGGTAGTTAAGCACCATGTCCGGATGGCCTTTGAATATCTCCAAGAATGGAGACTTCACAACCACTCTTATGAACCTGTGCCTGTACTGTTATCTTCATAATCTTACACTAAACCAAAACAGCCTATGTTGCAGTTTGTGTCTACTGCCTCTTGTCTTGTCACTGGGCACCAATGAAAAGAGTCCAGATCTGTCTTATTTACACCCTCCCATTTGTACAAATAGATAAGATACCCCCCAAACCTTCTCTTCTCCAGGTTAATTGGCCCAGTTCTTTCAGCCTTTCCTCATAAGAAACATGCTCCTGTCCCTTAATCATCTTTTCACTGGACTTTCCCCAGGCTTACTTGAATTGGAGACCCAGAGCTGGACATAATACTGCAGGTGTGGTCTGATCAGTGCTCAGTGGGAAAAGCAACATCCTAGACCTGCTGGTAATGCTCTTCCTGATGCAGCCCAGGAAACTATTGGTCTTCCTTCTCACAAGGTTACATTACTGGTTCGTGGCCAGGCTAAGTCCTTTTCTGTAAAAATGCTCTCCAGTTGATCAGACACAGGATGAATTGATGCATGAGACTGATGCCTAAAATCCAAAAAGAATTTCAAAACAGCATTAGTGTAGACAGATAGATAAAGTAACCCCTTTATGAGAAGATTCCAAGGTGCACTGCAAAAGTGTGCACATGTGCATAAGCCAGATGTTACAGTTTTTACAACTTTCAGTAACTAACATATTTTATAATTACAACCAACTCATGAAACCATTTTCCCCTGATGCACACCCTCAGAACTCCTCAGAACTGCCCCTCAGAGTCCCTCCAGGGGCACTTAGCTGACTCTTATGTTTTAACTACAAGCTGTCTTATTGTCTCAGTTGGAGTTCTTGAAGGTGTTCTTCAAAACAGCATGTCCTTGGTAATGTGTGTCTAAAAGTATTTCAGGAATGTGTGAGAAAGTGTTCAGTAACTTCTAAGTACCAACTAAAATCTAAGAATCTTAGGAAAACTTCTTCAACTTATATAACTCTGAAAATCTACAAAATACACATTAAAATCCTTAAGGTCTGTCCTGTGTTTTGTATTGGCAAAATTTAGGAATCCTTAATGAGCAACTAGGATTTTTGGTTGGTTGGCTAGGGTGCCTGTCTTCCCAAGTGCACTGCATCAAACAGGTAAGACATTAAACAAATTTCTTGTCTAGTCTCCCTTTTTTTTTAATACTCTGCTTACACATGTAGGCATATTGTCCCCACTCAAATGTCAAACACTTCAACATATGAAACTCAAAGTAGTTTTTATGGAAGCAAACCATGATAGTACCACAACTAAAAATTATTAACTATTTAATATTTAGATTACCTAAAACCAGAACTAGGAATGAATGGCATGACTAACCTATCTGTTTTATCAGACCTTTTTCTGAACTATTTTTTGCTAAAATGTACCAATCCACCAGCCATTTCAGCAATGAATAATATTAAAATTTAAAAAAAAAAAAAAACCAAACCAAACCAAACAAAAAAAAAACAACAAAAAAACTTCAGAGGACTTAGTGGCATACTCCACCTCCCTGACACAATACTTTGAAGTCTGCACCACTTCAAGCAGATGGTTAATTTAGATCCCTCAGTTAACCATGGCACAAATTTGGCTCTTCTACTCAGATCAGCGACTTCAGAAGTAATTTTACCAGTGGTAGCCTGACTCCACATGCAAATGAATGCAGAATTTTGACCCTTCATAAACACTAGACAGAGACTTTGCAGTACTTTCTTTAATATATACTCATCAGAACAGGAATTGATTCTTTTCCATCAAAGCTCAGGGAAACTTTCTTTAGGCTTAATCCTTCATAATCTGTATCTCTTTTTCACCATTTGTTTACATGAACACTATTAGTGCAATTTCTATAAATAAAACTTTAACTCCAAACAGTAAACAGAAAAGCCTGCACAGCAAACACTGATGTGAAATTATGATACAAATAAATGAACCTTTTCAAAGCCACTTTATATTTCTATTCACTGTCTAGTGTGGAAAAGAAAGTTTGTTTTCATTTCAAGTCTTCCAGCTATAAGACACAGTTTTCTTTAATAAGTTCACAAAATATAAAGGACTGATATTTCTATGGATAGAAATATCTTGAAACAACTAAACAGCTATGTGTAATTTTCAAATATATATATTTGTTTATACCAGAGAAAAAAATCAATGCTGATGAGATTATTTGGTCACTAGATGTCAGCAGTATGTGAAAGTAATGAAGCAAAATAAGGACAGAAATATATATAAAAAAGACAGGAACCCTTACAATGCTGAGATTTTCTTTTAATTACCTATTTAGAAAATTATATAACATTTGTCATAATGATAATGCAGTTCATCAATAAATACAAACATCAGTGACCTAATAAACATGACAATCCTCAGGTTATCTCCACAAAGGTTATAAAATAGTTTCAATATACTATTTTTTAATTATTTAATTTTCTACCTAGCATGTTGTCATTATATCCACTAATATGTAGTTCCTGGCAAAAAAGTTTTGCCATCCTTAAAAAAAAATTCTGCTATGACTGCTTTAACTAAAAAATGCTGTTTTCAAACTTTCTCATGGCTACAAAAATGTTTATGGTTTAATTTTATTTATTTTATTTTATTTTATATTTTTCAAGAGAGACACACTGTCCATCTTGTCATATACTAGGTATAGAACTGTAATATTCTGTATTTCACAGCCAAATTGATATGAGAACAGGAAGAAATTTTTTGCATCCAAGAAGACCCTGTGTTGTTTCTTTTCTTCTTTTCATTCTGAAACCCATAGATAGATTTATTATTACAATTATGCACTGGTGCATTTTATTAGCACTCCTAGTTCTTACTGTAGGACACGTTTCTTTGGTGTCCTCTCGCTTCATTTGCCTCTATTAATTTAGGATCTTGGTCAAGATAAATCAAGGCAGAGAGCACTAGATCTTGCAGAACATACTATTTCCAAATAGAAGAAAACTCAGAGGGTTTTGTACCATTAAGATGAGGCATAAATACTATGCCTGATTTGTACTGCCTGTGCTTTGAGATGGCTGCATGGACCTATGTCTGCAAAATTTCTTTAGTAAGAGACTAACAATTTAGGCCACACTTAGAGTGATTTTGGACTCAGTGTGAGTGTGACAGGAAGAATTCAAGGTTATATTTGTGTTGCAACAAAATCTAAATTTGAAAACAACTTTCACTTCATATTGTGTTCAAAATAACAATGTCAAACCTTAAATTTTGATCATGCGGAAAGAATCCCCCATTGAAATTCATCTATTTTACTGTGTTCCCATAATAATAGAATACAATATTAATTTGTTCAATTTCTGACATGTCCTAGGTATGCATGCATCAAGTAAAAATGAAGCAACTCATCTTTCCTCTTTTTTTTAACCTTTGGAAATACATGTAAAAATATTCAGCCAAGTTTAATCCAGTGAATATAGAGCCAGATGGCAAATGAGTAGAGTCTCACTATAACATAATACTCTTCTTGTAAAAATGAGACTTTTATCTGTGTAATGAAATATGACTCAATACTAGTGAAGATGAAAATTAAGCAATGTCAATCCTCATGGCACTTTGCAAAGTGGGAAACAATGCTGCATTTATGGCAATTACTCAAAATCCCCATTTTGCTTGGGCTAATCCTACTATCAGAAAACATTTACCACCTTTAGATTACTTGCCATGATATTTTTGAAACAAGGTTATTGTATAGTTCAGCCAGTCCGAATAAAAACAATACTAAAAAGCAATTCAAAATAACACAATATTATTATGAAACCTTTTATCAAACTTATATTTTCAAGCACCTTGGACCTTTTTTTCTCTGTTATTCAGCATCTTTCTATAGGTCTTTCACACTTTGAAGCCAAGGGTCATACAGTACTTCAAACCAGACTGTGTAGTACATCTAACAAAATGGTAAGACCATGGCCTATGGTAATACAAATGTTCTCTTATAGTTACAGATATGAAGAGAATAAAATTTTAAGCTCCTGATAAATCCTAAGGAAGTGTTTTTTAACCTATCCAGTTCATTTATATATTTGTTTTTGGAAAACACAGTATTTGGCAAGGCTAAGAATTTTTCAATACATATTAAACCAGACAGGAACATTTTTGAGACATGACAATATGAAGAAAATAAAAAATGGGGATCATTGTATACATGAGCCATGTTTTATGAAAAAGTAGAAGCAGCTTCTGCTCCCATGTAAGGCAGAGTGAGTTTTAGTTTTGTCTTCTCTGGCGCTGCATAAGAACCAGTGTGACCATGTGTCCTAGTTCAGCAGGTAGGACCAGTTTATCACTGTGTGGGGGTGACCAAAGCTATATATTCTACACCTTTTATTCTTTCTCCAAGAACTGTTAACAATGGACCATTTGCAGCAGCTGCCCAGGGCACACCCGACTCCTTAGGATGTGAGCTGGGTGTGAAAGACACCTGTGAGATAAGAGCTGCGATAACTCCCCTCCCCCCAGGAAGTCGTTAGCACCTTAACACCCAGCCTGAGGGGGTGTGTCTGCTAATGGGCCAGCAACAATTCCAAAATACCCCATGACTCACAGAGTCAGATCACCCATTGTGTAACTCCCTGCCCTGGAGGAGGTACTGGGTGCTCCCACCTAGACCAGAGGGTACATAATCTGGGGTTTTCAAGACCTCAGGAAAACACTCATCAGATCCGGAGGAGAATCACAACCTCAACAGGAGGAGACCACTACTCTCAACCAGACTGTGACCATCATCTGCACCAACAGGTTTTTTCACTTCCTTTGGACTTGGACTTTAGACTCAGGGGGACCACGTGGGTCTCAGCACAGGGGCTAACAAACACCATTGTGTTTGTGCCCCAGGGTGCTGGGTTATACTTCCGGGTTTTGTGCGTTAAAACCAATTTCTCTTTGTGGTATTGCATTTATTGTAATATTGTTATTAAATTGTAGCTCTGATTTATAATCTCTTTTGTTTTGAGTTTGTTTCTCCTGCCGGTTTACATAGAAACCAGCACACCTTGTTAAATCTCTTTTCTTTTTTTGCTCTTGCCTAATGTTGAATAAAGCTTCTCCTTGGCCACCACTGATTTTAACTAGAACAACTGTATAAAACAGTAGGATGAAACACACACATAGAAGTTAATGCTGTCACTAGTGAGAAATTAACTGAAATTATAATTTAATAGAAAAGAAAGGATGTATAGAGAGATCCTGATTTCAGACATAAAGACAGTCAGATACAGAAAGGAAAAAAAAATTAAAAAGCCTTTTTCATGTCTGTTTTTAAAGAGTGTTTTCCTAATGTAAACTTGCTGGAGCAAAAATATTATTAATGATAGAAATAAAAATTTTGTTGTAATTCTCTGTATTTTAACATAATATAATTATACTATACCTAAGTAAATTAAATTCTTTAATCATCTTCTATATTTTCCTCCTTTATCTAAAGATTACACTATTGCTCATCTGTAATGTTCATCCCAGAAATATAATCACTAATCACTTTGGCATCCAGAAAGGATACATTTTATTTCTTCTGATATCTGAATAAAACCTGAGGAAGACATTAGCTTTTAATAACTCTGATCCACTGATCTGGATCTATCATGTTGATTAATGAATTTCAGTGTAATGCAAAGAAGCAAGACATTCACAATTCAATGTTGTTTGAAACACAATGCATCATAGGGTATGTTTTCCACCAGCAGGGTTAATGCTGAATGAAAAAATAAAGTTATTCATAGTGACAAACTTTAATTTTTAATTACTTGTATTGTGTAATAGATTTCATAGGCTTCTTCTGCAGGTTTGGAGAATTAAGAAAACAATTCAGTGCATATACATTAGGTTCATTATCTGAAACATTCTAGAGAGAAGGTAAAAAGTGTAGACATAACTCAAGAGACTGGCCAACTGACTTCTGTCCCTAATGTTTGGTATTATGAATAGCTTCCCCAATTTTTCACTTACTGAACTATCTCTTTGCGCTGTTCTGCTCTTCAATTTATTAGGTCTTGTTAATTGTGGGAAATTCAGATGTTATTGGCAGGTCATATTTCCAGAGCCTGTCTTCCCACAGAGCTCCTCAAGCCTTCCATGAGACAACTGGGGAAGAACTGAAGGTATGTTACTTTCAACCCCTTTTATCTCAGTATTTCAGGAAGAAAAAAAAAACAAAAACAACAAAAAAACCCAGAGGCACACAAGTTTTTGCTGAGTTACTTCTATTTCAGCACTCAGGATCCTATAACTTCTAGGGAAGGTTGAAAGAGCATAAGTAAAATGCAAGAGATCTTCCATGAATTTAGGTTCTTCTCTAGATGAAGATACAGACATGAACAGAAAGCTCTTAGCTTTCAAGATGTAACTCCTGCAATTTTTAATGCTAGCTTCCTTTGTAGCTAACAGCTACATACTAAGTACACCTAACACTCAGAACAGTCATATGCATAAATCAGTAATACATCCATCTGTTTTCATGTTTCTTTTTATTTCTTAAAACAGAGACACCCCACAGAATAGGGTACTTGGGAAAACATGTTTATCTTCTTTGTACAGTAATTACTACTTATTGTATCCAAAGACATACAGAGTTAGAAAGTGAGGGCTATTGTATGTAGATATTTATTCTGTAATTAATTCTCATGGGTTGGTCATGGCTAACTTGAACACCCACCCAGCCAACTTGTTCACTTCCTCTCTCAATGAGACAGGAGAAGAAAATAGGAAAAAGAAGAATGTGAATTTTTGAGGGTGATATAAAGAAAAGATCACTTACCAATTAGTTTTGTAGGCAAAACAGACTCAATCTGAGAAAAACTAGATTAATTTATTGTGAATTAAATAAAAATGTAGTTAGCAGTTTAGATAATGGTAAACAGAAAGACAGACGTTAAATCAACACCTTCACTTCACCCCTCCCGGGTTCAAATTCAGTCCTTGATTTCAGACTCTTCTACTCCTAAACCAGTGCAGTGCGTTACAGGGTGTTATAGTCAGTACACAGTACTTTCTCTCTTTTGCTACTTTCCTGTTACGTTTCTCCTCTCCTCCAGGTGACAGTTCCTTTGGGAATATCCATCTCTTCCAGCATGGTCCACAAGCTGCAGGGCATATCTGCTTCAGCACCATGGAGCACTTCCTCCTCCTGCTATAACTTTGGTGCTTGGTCCCCTTGTTCCTTCTCACTCTTTGCCTTCTGTCCATCTAACACTTTCTGCCCTTTCTTAAATATCTTTTCACAAAGGTGTCACATTCTTGACCATGAATTGGGTCCGTTTTGAATCCAGCTAGAAACCATCTGAATGCTCTCTTTCTCTCCGTCAGGCCCTTTTTTTGATTTTCGAGTTTACATACAATGAAAAAAGCCCCCATGCTATATAGTTGGAATTCTCTACTGAATTGGTTGACCTTTTTTTTTTTTTGAGGGGGGCGTATTTGTTTTTAATATTCAAAGTTAATTTTAAATCTAGGATCTGATGCACTTGTTGCCTCTGAGGTATAAATAATTTTCTAATCCTTGTAAGAGACATCTGATTCAGATTTGTTGCACTTCCAACAACTCCAGGGATAAGCACACTACAGAAAATATGCCATTAACTCTCAGATTGTTTTGTTATTCCTGTGCAGACTCCCAATATTTCTCTTTTTTTTAAGTAAACTAAAGTCATCTTAAAAAAAAAAAATGTTTGCTGAACTTTAACAGCTACAAAAATCACTCTGCTCACTTCTGACACCGTCGCTTGCAATATAAAATATTTGACATCATACTGCAATCTTAAAATTACTACCAGGAGGGATGGAAATACAAGAAATAAAAAAAATAAACCAAGTCCAAAAACATTTTAAAAACTTGACCTCAAACAATGCAGACATAGTTGTCAGCAGTATTATGGCTTCAAACCTGTCTAATGAAAGAAAAGATCTACCTCCAGAACAAAATGGAAGGATATTCATAGTTCCAGGAAATTCAAGAGGCATGCTAGCATATTTTAGATTAGGGACATTTGGAAAATATCCCTAACCTAAAATCTTGTATACTGTCTCAATGTGTACTTTATAATTTCTATCCTGCAAGAGCACATTCTTTTTTTTTTTTTTGTCGTCCTATACCACCTAGGCACCAAGCTCAGTGTGTGAATGTACCATTTTGAAAAATGTGACAAACTTTTCCATGGCAACATTCTCTGTGAGAAATTACATCACTCTAAATAGTAGGTAATGTCCTGTCTATATTGAGGAAAAGATTTCCTCTTAAGTAAGTACGAGGAAAGAAAAATACTAATTTCACAGTCTGGGGTTTGATTCTCCTGTTGTCTTGTGTGGCAGGTATTACAGAATCAGAGAATCACAAAATACGCTGTTGGAAGGGACCCATCAGGGTCATTGAGTCCAACTGCTAGTCTTGCAAAGGACACTCCAAGAATGACACCATGTGCCTTGAGGTTATTGTCCAAATGCTTCTTGAACTCAGACAGGCTTGGTGCTGTGACCACTTCCCTGGACAGCCTGTTGCAGCATTCAATGACCCTCTGGGTGAAAAACATTTTCCTGCTATCTAATCATCCCCCAACTCAGCTTTATGCTGTTTCCTCAAGTTCTGTCACTTGCTAACACTTGTATGAAATGGGTATCAAGTACTGCCATGCTGAGCTAGTAGCTTTCTATGCTCTCTTTGCCAGGTGTAAATGACTACAGTATCTTTAGATTTTCATTTTCATTTCTGACAAAAAAAACAAACAAACCACAACACTGACTCTTATTATCCATAGTTTGGTTGCCATAGCTACCATTTACCTGCTAAGGACTGTTGTCTTTTTTCTTGGTTTTCCTTAGAAACCGTGAGCCAAGCATCAGCACTGACAGCCTGAAGTTCCCTATCTGGATCTGGAATAGGGATCTCCCAGTCTGCTCGAGACTTCCACCTCTACATTTTATGGGCAGCATTTGATAAGTAACCTACCCTTATCTGGAAAATCAAATTGGACTGTTTGATATTCTCCAGACTCCTCAAACCTTAGGTCAGTAACCTGGCTGAAAATTCTCATTTCTCAACTAACAGGATAATCTTCTTTCTCATAATAAATTTGCATACATTTGTACAAATATAGTGACTTTATTTCTTTTTTCCTGCTTCATCATGTCAATATCCCTTGTGTCTTTACTACCATATCAGGCAAACTCTTAGTTTCCACAACTGAGCATATATATGAATAAGTGTGTATGCACGTATACAAACATATACATATATATATATATGTGTGTGTGTATTTGCTCAAGTAAGTGCCATAGGTCATAAAATTGTATTACATACAGGATTACTGACATGATTTCACATAAGTAAGTGCCTTGATAGTTAGCTGCTGAATGCATAAGCCCACTACTCCTTCTCCCAATAATAATAATAATAATAATAAAACAAATGAAGAAACAAACAGCTTAACACACCACCAACTTCAAAGACCATTTATTCAACTGTGGAAACAGTTGAAGTAAAAAAAAAAAATTAGGAAAAACTGTTTCTAATGAGGGCATGGATGATAAAAAGGAAGCATTTCAGATGCTGCACAGCAGCCAGAAGAAAGTTTTTCATGGGAATAGGCACAATCAGCACATTTAATTAATTATGTGTTAAAGATGAAAAGACAATGCATTTAATAAGATGACACTTCTAGCTGATCTAGTGAATCAAAAGTTTATAGCCAGGCTCTGTGAAAATGAAGGATGTAACAGTTTCAATGCATAGCACTTTAAAAAAGCTTTTTTCTCTGATTCTTGTCCAAGTAGTTGAGAATTGTGGGAATTTGATGATTTTTTTATTGAGACATCTGGCTAGAATCCTGATTAAAAGAGCAAGTTTGAAGAGTTCAGGGTCCAAATTAAGATGTCATCAGGAGCATTAAGCTTGATGGAGAGGATCAGTTCCTGTACTTCATTTTGGTGTTTGAAATGAACTATAAATTCAGTAGAATTTTATATTCCTCTTTATCCATAATGGAATATTTTCTGAAATCTCTAAAAGATTTGAAGAAAGAATATGAGTAAAATATTATAGTCTGCATAATTTTGTGGAATTAATGTTCCTTTTTATACATAACACTCTACTTTGAAGTATTTTTTTTAAAAAAAATTCATATTTTTATTACTATAAAAATGAAGTGAAATAGGCTTACAGAATTTCATATGGATAATTCTACCTTTTTGTACTGTGTATTAGTTATCCATTACATTTTGTAAGTAACTGGATTATTTACAACTATTCCAAGATTTTTATTAATCATGCACTGGTTGCACATCAAGAAATTTATGCTCAATTGTACTTAACCTAATTCATATATCTTTTTAATCTTCCTCAATGAATGACTGCTAAATACCTCTTTTAGAAAAATTTACGTGTTGAAAAAGTGACCCTGAATAATAAACAAAATAATTCTAATCTTTGGTTTTACAATAATGAAAATTCTTTAGCTTATTTCAGGTCACTCATCTAACAAATGCAAGAGAAACCATAATTTGATTTGATAACTACTAATCCCTTGACCTCTTTTTCATTTGTTGGATTTATATATGCACATAGCATGGGTAGAGCCCTTCCCAGATTTTCGTTCGTGAAGCCTAGCCATGATGATGACCTCAATAACTGATCAAAAATTCTGGTGAACCCAGAGGTTTATTTCTTAGTTTTCTCAGAAATAACTGGGATATTTACACACAATTTGGCATGTAGTTATGTGGCTTTTTTGTATTATATTAGTTGTCTGAGGTCCCATTTTGTGATATGGAAGGGAAAAAAAAAAACTAGAATTACAAAATCTTCTGCTTCTCAGGTATTTCATAGCCTCAAAAGAAAAGCATGATTTCCTTGTCTTCTATAGTACTCTTCACCAGAGTACTAAACATATAGCTCCCCAAGTGTTCCTCATGTGATATTTTCACTGCCATATAAAATCTGACACAATGGCAAAGTCTGGTAAGTTCTGCTTTTCATCTTTACATTCTGTTGGTTTAATTTAGGTTTCACAAAATATTTCATGTAGGTTTTGTATCATCTTTTTATACTTAGTCTTTGCAATCCCATAAAGGACTAGCTCTGGTAATTTTGGTGTTTTGTTTTGTTTTCTATTACCTCATCTAAAGCAAACTTCCCTCACAAGAGGAAAGTGAAAATGTTGTGAAATTTTCCACTGATATGCAGCTTAACTACAAAACTAAACTGAGCCAAAGCACATCCCCATGTGTTATGTTAGTGTGCAATTATCTATACTGGTGAATTATTATCCTTCTCCCTGAAGGAGAGTCCTGCCTATAATAGTAGTACTCTTCCAAATAATTATCAAGAATGGCTTACAGACAATTCTACCAGGATTGTGAATTTTGTATGAAGGGATGTAGAAGAGATGTTGCCCATATTGAAATAAAGAGATGGTATGGCAACACCAAACAAATATAGAAATAAATACAGCTAGTAGCTGTAGCTATTGTATTTTGATCCCTTTTTAAATTTTTTATTCTCCTTTTATGTATAGCTCTTATAATATACATATTGAAGTTGTATCTTCCTGTACAGCTTCCATAGGACATGGAAGCTTTTCTAACTATTACATAATCGTAAGAGATTGCATTGGGAGGGTGGGGAATTTCAAGTGTTCACAAAACTAGAAAGGTAATATATATAGTGAATAATACAGTTCATACTGAAGTAGAACTCTCTCACTGAGCTTCACTGAGAGACTAAATTTTGTTGCATCTTCTTTAATTAAACTATTTGGTTTGTTTTATAAATGAGAAAAATGAAGCACGTGAGTTGCATATCTCCACAAATGTTATAAACTAAACCTGTAACGAAGCTGAAGGTGTCAATTGAGCACCCTTAGTCTCAGGCCCAGCTGCAGACATACTGCAGTCTCACTCAACGTGCTACATCTCAATAAACAAAATGTATCCAGAATGTTCTCTGTCTTTTCTCAAGAACATTAGGTAAAATAATTCAACACCAATTTCAATCTCAAAGTCTGAAGCAGTTCCAAGCAAACCTATCTGTGGAGGTATTTGCAATCACATACCGGCCAATTGTTTGGAATTAAAAAAAAAAAAAGAAAAAAAAAAAGAAAAAATCTGCTGTATCTTAGCAATTGAAAAAATAATCACAGAGTATATATGCCTTTACTCTTTATCTGTATGGGTGCATTTTACTCCACAGATTTTTTAAGAATAACTTCACAGCAATAAACAAGAACACTCTCACCCTGATCTTCCCTGTGGGAAGATAAAAATAAAATGGTGAACACTGTGTATCTTTAACAACTCAAGTTGGTTTGGTGTTTTGGATTTGTTATGCATTTTTGTTTGTTTGTTTTGTAATCCAGAAGCCCTATTTTTTAACCAAACACTATTTTTCTAACAGTAGGCAGACAAAACTGCTTAGGGAAAGATGATAAGAAGCAGCGTCATTCTTTTCTGGGAGTGTCTTCTCTTACTGTGCAGTATTCAGTGGACTCTTGAGGCAGAAACTGCAGCAGTCCTCTCATTTAACAGCTACTGTTGGACCTATCCAGCACAGGGCCATCTCCTACCTAACTGAACATTATTTATGTTATTGAGTTCTGCAAAATTTAATAACAGTAAGTTCCACAAACACACAGACTGGATCTTGTGAGCGAAGTGGAGGTTGGTGGCCATTTTGGCCAGAGCAGCCATGAAGTGATTGAGTTTAAGATCTCTGTTGACAGAAGAAAAAGTGCCATCAAAACCTCAACTTTGTACGTGGGGAGAGCAGACTTCAGGCTGCTCAGGGAATTAGTAAGGTCCCCTGGGAAAATGTTTTTGCGGGTGCTGAGGTCCATCAGTGCTGATCACTTTTCAAACATCACCTCCTGAAATCACAGGAAGAGGCAATACCCAAATGTCAGAAGTCAAGCAGGTGAGGCAGAAGGCCGGCTTGGCTGAAGAGGAATCTCCTTTTGGTAAAAGGGCAAAAAAAAGGAAGGTATATGCCCAGTGGAAGCAAGGTAAAGTGACATGGAGAGAATTCAGAGACGCTGCTTGTCATGTAGGGGGAAAATTTGTGCCTCCAAAGCTCAGCTGCAGTTGAAGCTGGCCAGAAATGTGGAGAAAATTAAAAGATTTTTTTTCAAATACATTAATGGCAATAGGCAGCATAGAAATATCACTGGCACATTACAGGATGAGGATGGTCACCTCACAAACAGAAGCAGAGACAATGCAGAGTGTTTAATGATTTCTTTGCCTCTGTCTTCAGTATGGATGATGGACCAAGGGGGTCTCATTTCCCTGAGCTGGAGGATCACAACTGCAAAAATTATCAACTCTCAGTTGACCCTGAAATTGTGCAAGATTTGCTGCTCCAGCTGTATCCTTACAAATCTATGGGGCCTGATGAGATTGCCACAAAAATCCTGAAAGATCTGGCTGATGTAATTGCAAAACCTCTCTTGATGGTTTTTGAGCAATATTGGGAATCTGGAGAGGTCCCAGCTGACTGGAAGCCAGTAAACATCCCTATTCTCAATTATGGCAAAAAGAAGGATCTCAAAAACTACAGGGTTGTTAGTCTCACTTCAATCCTTGGTAAAATTATGGAGAAGATTATTCTGGGAAGTATTTTAGAATACCTGAAAGAATGCTGTCATTGGTCCCAGCCAGGGCGGCCTCATGAGAGGAAAGTCCTGCTTATCCAATCTGATTTCCTTTTATGACAAGGTAATCCACCTAGCTGATCAAGGGAAGCCAGTTGATCTAACCTTTTTGGATTTCACTAAAGCTTTTGTTACTGTCTCTCACAGGATCCTTCTGGACAAAATATCCTGCACACAGCTGGATAAACACATGTGATGCATGAGCAATTGGCTCAGGGGTGGAGAACAGGGGGTAATAATGAATGAGCTGACATCAGATTGGCAACCTCTCACTGGCGGGGTTCTGCAGGGCTCCATCTTAGAGCTAATGCTCTTCAACATCTTCATAAATGGCTTTGGCACAGGACTGGAAGGGATACTAAGCAAGATTGCAGATGGCACAAACCTGGGAGGAGCTGTTCCTGGAGGAGAGTGAGAGGAGGCTTCATTGCAGTCTACAACTTCCTCATGAGGGGAAGAAGAGGGGCAGACACTGATCTCTTCTCTGTGATGACCAGGGACAGAACCCAAAGGAAAGGCCTGAAGTTGTGTCAGGGAAGGTTTAGGCTGGATATTAGAAGAAGCTTCTTCACCCCAAGGGTGGATGGGCACTGGAAAAGGCTCTCCAGGAAAGTGGTCACAGCACCAAACCTGGCAGAGTTCAAGAAGCATTTGGTGATACTCAGGCACACCATGTGACTCTTGGGGATGATCCTGTGCAGAGCTGAGGGTTGGACTTGATGATCCTTGTGGGTCTATTTCAACTCAGCATATTCTGTGATTCTGTGAAATGTATGACCCACTGAGTGAGAAGTACCAAAATTACCAGATTTCCTTGGTTTATATTTTCTCATTTTTTAAAATTTTCTCCTTAGTTCCTTCAATGTTATCATATAATATGTAAATAATGAAAAAATTTTTTGTTATTCATCTTTTCCAGGCTTTAGAAAATTCGGTCATGTTTACCATCCTTTGTCTTTTTCAAGGCATGGAATTTATATATATGTAACTTCTGGTTTTAAGAAGACATTTCATGTTTTTTATCATTTTTTGGAAACTTCCTCTGCACATTTACCATTATTAAATAATTCTGGGGACTGAGGACAGGAACTATATTAAATCTTTATAATGCATGTGCATGTCAAATTAAAATAGTACTATAATTTTTTTCTTTATGTTTTCCTCACAATTACTGATATCCTTTTTTGTAAAAGCTACTGAATTTTGACTATTTTAAAAGCTGTTGAATCCTGAAGTTTTCTAAAAACTACCCTCACTGATCTCAACATCTTCTTATTGTGTAGTGATAAGTAATTTGGAGTCTGTAATTGAATTTCACCAGTCATTTTATCATCTAGTTAAAGTATCATGACATCTTTTTGTATTTCATCTCTTTGCAATTAGCTTTTTATTTTATTTAACAATTTTTTATCTTTTTTTTTTACTACAGTATTCAATCTCTTTCCCAGATTCAGCATGTACATATAATATGTATCCCTGTGCAGAACCATAACAGATCCCTCAATGACTTGATATAGTCATTGTCCATATCAATCCGTGCAAAGATTTTTTCCTAATCTGTCTTCTATCTTTCAAAAATAGCTTTTAAATATTTTTAAAGTCTTTTGTGAGTTTTGAGAGCTTTGTTTCCCTCAATGAGGGCTCTTATGAGAATAGTTTGTTTTTTTTAATTCAGAAACATTTAACTCATACATTTTGATTTTTCGTCGTGTTTACTTGCCATTGTGGCTATATCTCATGCATTTCCATTGGAGCACAACAGCTTCTTGCCTAGTTCATGACACATATCAGGTACAGGTATATGATTTGACCTATGATCACCTGTAACTAATATGTACAGGAACCCATTAGAGAGAATTCAGTATGTTCCAGCTTCTGGAAAAAAAGTGAGAGAGAAGACCCTCAGAGATCCCACCTCCCAGCTCTCCAAAGAATCACTCCTGAGCAGCTGTGTAATTTCTTTTGTTCTCACCATAATAACTGATTGATCAGAATTTACTGTAGCCACTGGCATCACACAGAACAGTATTCTGAACCCTGTATGTTACATTCAAACCAACTGAGAGCCCTAAATATATGCAAAGAAAGTTCATACCCCCAAATATTTTAGCTATATTTTTTTTAATGTGGATTTCTTTATTCTGTCTCCATGAATTACTTGGTAGAATACCTTTATCACACAGTCCCACTTCCACATGTCCATTAAATCACTTTCATAGCAAAATATGCATTTTGAATATTTCCCCTCCACCTTGTACTAATCTTGCAGTATAATCTAGTACAGCATGGAATAGGTTTCTGAATGTCACACACTCTCCTTGGATTTATCTTTGACCAGACTATTAATAATTATGAAGGAATCATGAATAAAGAACAGTATTTATCTTCCTGCTAAAACATTATCTTGACCCACAGTGCCACAGATAATGTTCTTTCTTTCTCATTATGGTCATTCCATATTCACCTGTCTCAAGGTCAACGGGATGATACAATAGTGAGAAAGTAGAACAAACACTGTCTAATGGAAGAAGCATTTCATAAAAGGCTGTGATGGCAACTCTACAAAGACAGCAAAGGAATGCAGCTTTTTAACTGAGCACTACCTGACAGATTCAATAATCAGGGGAAAGCCTTAATTGATGACATTTCATTAGCATAATGAGTTGAAGCTGGGAAAAGAAAGTCTCTTATTAATTAATCAAACAAAGCACGAACTGTTTCAGTCCCTTACTCTCTGCCATTTTCCATTAATCATAAGACTGTATATTAAACTCATTTGAATTCACTAAGTGTTGAGTATTTCTGTGAGAAAAGTATTTGCAGTGGCATGCCCAAATGAACACACTTACCTATGTATGAAGTATATTAGAAATTCATGTTTGTGAACTTAAACTCTCATCTCTGCAAGAAGTGCTGACAATATTCCTTAAAAAAACACCAGACTTCATTAGCCATTTGTATATAGATGAAAGCTACTTCCTCTCTATCAGTCAGTTACCTGGCTGCAAGTGTTTAATCCATCAGGGTGAATTTTCAGTACAACAATGAACACAGGGGCTATGCTGAATGCTGCCAGAATAACTTTTTACAAGACAGTCTCCCATGCATTGGACAATTTTTCTTATTATTCACAGCATTACTTTCTATGTATTTTGCTTAGCATTTATATAAACAAAGAGAAGTAAATCCAGACTTATTTAGGAGATCTGAAGGGCTAAACTTCTGCTTTATGATTGTTGTTACATTTATTTTGTGGAAAATGTTTTTAGTCTGGGATGATGACTGCCTTAATAAATTTTTAGCAGCCAGGAAAATGGGAATAGATCCTGAGTTTTCCATGGTCTAAACAAAAAGATATTTTTCCTTTCCATTGGAAAAAAATAATATCCGAAAACCAGAGACAAGCAGCCAGCTATTTTTTTGTCTTTATATTAGTGCTTACAGTGGAGAAGAAACATTTCAAAAGGCTGCATATTCAATTTCTACAATTTTCATTATGAAATTTATTTTCAACTCTGTAAAAACGCCTTTCTCTAATGCAGCTAGTTTTCCAATCGTAGGCTTGAGAATCATATTCCTTCCCTGTGAACCATGAGTTCTTTCTTACAACTGGCTCAGTGTCAGTAAAACAGAGAATAATTTTATGCAGATACGCCTTTGCAGTTTGGGCTCTCGCAAAGGTTTCTTTGGATACTTACTGATGAGGTGATTGAAGTGACATCAGATACAACAAGAGTACCTGCTAG
Source organism: Sakesphorus luctuosus (assembly GCA_013396695.1). Taxonomy (NCBI): domain Eukaryota; kingdom Metazoa; phylum Chordata; class Aves; order Passeriformes; family Thamnophilidae; genus Sakesphorus; species Sakesphorus luctuosus. Next base: position 47,723 of record VWZD01000186.1, read on the forward strand.
TTAGCTCAGACCTTTTAGAGGAAAATGGCCACCATCTTTCTTTTGAGAAAAAGTTTGTTAGCTGTGTTTTGAATGGAGCTCTGTTCTTCATGCGCGTTGACTGCAAGCTCAGCTGCAGAGTCAGGCCTTTGATAGACTGTAAGTAGATTCTTATTCGAGTTTGATAATTGCTCAGGCCTTTCCAGGTGATGGAAGAGCAGCAAAAATTGAGACATATAAATGTTTTACTGATGAAAAACTTGTTGCAGAGAGGGTTAAGGGCTTGACAAAGACATGGGTTTAGATTTAGTTGCTTAAGCTTCTTATTCAAATATGCTTTACTGTCTAAATACCATTGAAAAGCTTGACACAAATATTTCTCTGCTTGCTGGGTAACAAATTTAATTTCTTTTCCATTTGAAAATAGAATCAATAGATTAAGTAATTTCTGATGAGCCTTAAATTTAATGAATCAAGGCCACAAAGGCAAATCATTTAGTGGTGATGATATTGCAGGCTCTGGCTACTGTACTTGAATGTTATTTCATTAGATAACAAATTCTGAAGACAAACTTATAAAGAATTGGTTTTTTCATAAACTAGTATCAATTAATTTAATGTTGACAGGATTAGTATAGTAGATGACATGTTCTGCACTTACCTAGGTTTGTTTACAGTGGTAAGGCTGATGCATTGCAGATTCATAAAGCTGATGCACTGCAGTATAGAACAGTATAAGTATTCCAGTGCTGCACAGTTTTCTGGTTTTCATTTTAGTATCTACACTTTTGTGATTATTTCTAGTGCCAGAAACAATACATTTTTATTAAGGTCTTCATAGTCATTGCAGAACTGTATTTTTCCCTTAGTTTTGAAACTTACTGTGCTATAACTTCAGATCATTTGTGTGTTTCTCTATATTCACATGCATAGCATTCTTACAATTCACACAGAAATTAATTATATTTTCACATCTAGTGTGCAACATCTACTTCAGTTTTACCATCAGAGGAAGAGAAGCAAGAATGTAGAACTGACCAGCAGACCTGCATTTTCAGCTACAGAAAAAAACCCAACAACCAGCAATAAAAAAAGAAGTGAATCAAGCAAAAACTAATCCTTCAATCAAACTTTGAGTACATTTCAAATGGTCCTTAGTCTGGTCAAGGTTCCTGAATGAGGTTTATGTATGATTTAAAACTTGCTTTGATTAATATGTATCCAAAATACAGGTAATTAAAAAATGCAAATTTTCTCCCTAATTATATAATGTAAAAGAACAGGTACTCCATCTGATTTTATATATTTGCAAAATGTTTTATGTTCTGTAATGGCATATCTGAGAAAAAAGGCATGCTGCATTTTAAGGTGGTTGTTGGTTTTGGTTTTTTTTGTTGTTTTTTTTTTCAAGAAAAGACTGCACATGAATTTTTCTGAATATTTCTCTTGTAAACTAATTTGAAAATCTATCAAAACTTGGTAATTCAATATCAGACTTATTCTAGTATTAAATTATTAAGTATTCATCCTTTGTGAGTAGGGATTAGTGCTACCAGTGAACAATACAAAAAGCAATACTGCCAAGAACGTGAATATTTTAGGACATAAAATTACTTGCCTAAGATTTATTTTTTAAAGGCAATTCTAACTACTATGGAATCTGGAAGACTTCAATAAGACGAAATCACATGATCCAAACCCCCCTATGTTTAGTTCATCTGAGCAACAGATTTTTCTGAGTATGCAGGAAGGTTTTAAGGCCATTTCATAACAGGCAGTTGGAGATATCCTCCATTCGGATGAGCTGCACTTACGGCCACATTCCAACCTCAGCCTGAAGATAGCTTGCAAAATTGATATAAATTAAAAAATGGATATAAATTAAAAAATAGATTATTTTTTTACTTCTTATTAGAGTGAAAAGCTGTAAAGGAATAAAACATTGAGCAAAATCAGATGATAGTGGTATCTGTTTATAGAGTCCTTCCAGATAAAGTTTTTAATCATACCCAGTTAGGTGGGTTACACTTTTCTCTGTTGGTGGCCGATTGTTAATGCGTACAACTGTCAGCGTGTACAGAAAACAGACACCAAACTAGAAAAGGTCTTTCCACATATTTTATTCTGGTTGTGACTCCCAATTCCTATGTAAGAGATTGTCTGTTGTTACAGTAAAATCAAAGTGAGCAATTCAGATCTAGAGAAAGCCCTGTGAGACTCAGCTATCAGCCAGAGGCGGCAGGGAGCTCGGCCGCTGCTGGCTGATAGGGAGGAGGTTACTCCCCAAGAGTTCACATAGTAGGAATTCACAGTTCTCTGCAGGTGCACGAAAATAGCCAGGATGAAATAATATAAACATGGGACTTGTGAGAGATAGGTTCTAACCAACTGAAGTTTCTAGCATGGTGGTGTGGTAACTCTTTTAGCCAATAAGCTGTAGTCCTAACCCTGTATAAACTGTGTGCTATGTCTAATAAAAGGTCTTCACTGAAATCCTATGGGTTTTGTGTTGTGAAGTCCTTTCTCCGCCACGAACTTTGTTTACTTTAATTGTCTAATTTGTTGACCTTGTGGCAAAGTCAACTTTTTGGAAAGACCTGATTTCATAGGTGTAGTGTTAATATGGACATAAAAGTAAACAAGATGGAAAAAAAGAATTAAATTCCTGCTGAGAGGTGCACTTGAAAAAGATTTAGGTCTCTTGCATGAATCTACTTGAAAACAGTCAGGCATCTCATGAAGCTTTACTAACTATGGATAGTGGTTGTCTACTCAAGGGCTGAACTTTTAGGCTAAATTCCATTTTTAGCTGTAGCCCTCAGCAAGCTGTTATATTTTAACTGTCCCTGTGAGGTACTATACTATTCATTTGTTTGTAAGGCATGTTGCTGTAGTAAAAGAAATTCATAGTTCCAGATGTAACCTTATATTTTGCTATTTCTCATAGGAACTTATTTGGAATTATTTTCCTAGCCTTTCTCAATGGGCTTTTATGAAAATACCATCTGTACACTTGGCTTTCACACTAAACATAAATGTACACATTAAAGGAAAAATAAATTAAAACAAAGTTTTGCCATGAGGCCTAATTAGAGAAAGAAAAAAATAATGAATACATATTGACTCCAAGTCTGTACATTTTATAATATGACCTGACACATGCAATGCAGGTCACTAAAATCAGTACAAGATATCAGGAATTAACTTTTCGATATCAGAGTGTGTTGGTTTTGGCTATTTAGTTCAGGAGCTTCTGAGAAATGAGATACAGTTAAGAAACAGTATTTACAGGTTACATCTCTTGTCACATGGAGTATGAATATCTGGACATTTGCACCATATGAATGCAGTTGAATTTCTTTATGTTTGTACAGTATTATGACCCAAGAATATGATTAATCTTTATAGCTGTAATAAAAGATTGTCTGTGGGTGGATGTGTTACTCCTGAAGCATCCCTTTATTAGGATAAATAATCACTTCAATAATTTCATGCAGAAACTTATTCAAAAAAATTCATATAGAAACAATGAACAGAGCATATTAAGAATGACTAAGTAAATCTTAAATATGGCAGGCACATTTTTTCAAGCTGCAATGTTTCAAATTCTGATAATAAAAGTAGTTCAAATAATTTAATTGTAAGACTTTTATCTTTTCATAGAAAATCAACTTCTGGAAAGATCCAATTTTAAATGTCTGGATTTAATTTATATTCTGCATGTAAAGCGTCATGTTACTTATTGCTGTTACAAAGTAAATTCTCATTATACATTTTCTGCAGAATGTATGATATATGGTAAAATTCTTGAGAATATGATTTGTTTAGAGCAACACAATAATTTTAAACAACTGTTTTGAAAGTCAAATTAAGTAAAAAAAATTAACTTGCTCCTTAGAGAAACACCTTACCATAGCAAAATAATCTTTCAAATGCAAATATACTGAATTAAACAATATTACTGAAGAATATGAGAAAGTTATAATAGTTTTTTAAAACCAAAATGTTTGTATGTAGGTTGTCCTTATTCCTAAACCATAATTGATAGCAATTTTATGTTCCTGAGCATATTACATCTATAAATATAGACAAATTAATATACATTTTCTCACAAGAAAATATTTCTGAGTTGGATGTAAGATTACATCTATTTCCACTTGACAAAAAGTACTAGGAAATATTTAATGCAACAGGTAAACTCTTTTTGTCCTGGTTAGCATTTAACTCTGATTATTATGTGATATGGAAAACATACAGAGTATTTCCATTGCGGGGAGGGGAGGGGTGGGGAGATGGGGAAGATTTTATGCAAAACCCCCTGATGCATATGACTTGTGCATTTCACCTAGAGGATTTTATAAAAATGACAAAGATATTTGAAATATAAACTAATGAAAGTGAGTAATTATTATTTTTCACTTACATAGAGTGAAATGCCCCACATAAACCCTATCTGTAATCTGATCAGATTCTGTGTAACGTCTTTTTTGTGGCTTGTCAAGATTTCTTCGTGACTTCAACATGAAAGTTTGCAGCAGCTGTTGCCTGTTATCACTGTGCTTAGTAAGACAGACAACTGAAAAAGTTGCCTCATAAATATTTCTAATATAAATTTAGCAGTGCTAGCTTTTATATTTCAATGTTATTATGATAACAACTTACCAGGATTACATTAGCTTGGTTTTACCCAGATTGCAACCTCCTAGAATTTTTGGTCATCTGGTTAGTTCTTTTTACCTGAGTATTCATCTAATTTCCTACAACTATGAAACCCAAAATTGCTTACTGATTTAATGTTTCCTAAATATTTCTGAATAAGCTTTTCCATAGTTGAGCAACATATACAGAGAGAACCCTTGTCTGATTCCATTTTCTAAATATAAAAGTCTGAATTAGGTGTGAAATTTTTATCTCAATTATGCTGTTAGTACATAAATGTTTTGAAATGGAAAAGATGATGCCTCGAAGAGTGATATGACAAAAACACTTCACATAAGGACATTAAATTGACTAAACTTGCACAAAGACGGAAAAGGATTTTTTTTTTTTAGATCTCACATATGCTGTGAAAGAAAAATGGAAAAAAGCCAGACTCCTGACTATATAGAACATTAATCTAAACATTTTTAGTCTATATTCTAATCTGATTTCTAACTATATAAGAAAATTCAGCAGAACTTTATGACTAAAATCATGGCAGAGTACCAACAAACAAATGAAATAGAACAAAATTAGTCTTTGATGTTTGGAACCCAATATAGAAAAAAATATGAGAGCCAGAGAGAAAAACAGACAGAAGTCACTGTAATATATTCTCTATTCACCAACACATCTATACCTTTCAAATATCAAAACCTGAAATGAGCATATTATAAAAAAAAATTCTTTGCATCTCTAAAATACGACAGTCCGTACTGTTCCAGCCATCCCTAGTTTGACAATGCCCTGTAGCTGGCTTAGATATATACGGGTTTAGGGACTCCATAAATTTAATAGTTATTAATTCTGTTCTGCTGTGTGCATGTACACACATTATTCACAATTTAAAATGTAGCTGTTCTGTCAGTGAACATTATTGACAGTAACTGATGTCTCTTCAGATGTTTTACCCTGACTTCATTTGAATGTGGAATCTCAAGCTTAGAAAGCTTAGAAAATTAATTTCTCTTAGAAGGAGAGTTTATTCCTTAAGATCAACAAGAATATGTAATTAGTAATGAATGTCCTTAACTATATCTTTCCTAAAAATATCCTCTGGGTTGGAGGGCAAATCTTTAAAAGGTGAATGTCTTAATAACCACTTTATGAATCCTTTTTAAGTCTAGCTGTAGCTAGGAATTTTTTAACCATTTCAGATAAGTTAATTCTGTCTCAGTTCTTAGCTTTACCACGTGACTAAAGCAGAGACATCTTCTTTAAAATACCTTTAGAATGTATTGTTCAATACATAATCGCTAAGTAAGTGTAATCAGAACTGAATAAAAGTGATCACAGTCACCATCTGTTATAATCACTTCAGATGCCAGCTCCAACTGGCACATTAACTGATGCTCTGAAAATGTCCTCATGGTTAACAGAGAAACCTGGAAGTCAAGAAAATTGTGTTATTCCCAGGTATTCCCCAGAACATGTCAAATCTTTATCAGAGTAAGAAAATACTTTTTATGGTCCTTGCAGGCACATTTTAAGGTGCTTCTTAGGTTTTTTTTAATTAGTTTCAAAAACTGTGTTGAGATGTCTAAATGAAATATTTTGTGAGCTCAACACATTTTAGACAAATGCAAAGTGCTTGTTTTCTTCTTTGAATTCTGCTTATTTGATCAATAGTGAACCTGAAATATTTCTCACTTTCTCACTGTATGTGACCTTCTTCTGAGTGATTTTTTTTTTTTGATTGATACACAGCCGTCTTACATTTATTCTCCATTACTCAGGTCCTGTTAGTGGATATTTAGACTGATCTTTCCATGTTCTCAATACATATATTTTCATATTAGTTTCCTAAGCCAAGAAGGAAAATATGTATATTTGCACTGAAATTTGGGTTCCATGTTATTTATTATTAGACTATTGTGTCCAGGATAGAGAAAATAATAATTTTATTTTCCTAAGAGTCAGGAGTTCTGCATTGTAGCCAAGATGGATAAAACAGGTAATTAGGTGTAGCGGGAGATACACCTAACTGCACACCATCTATAAAGACCTGTTCTTAATTACATTAAAAATGTGAATTGGAACTGTGCAAAGATACAAAAAAGAGAGCACGTCTACAGTGCCATCACAGTCTTTCTTAATCTAGCTTTAAACTAGTAAGAGCAAGTACTACACATAATCTAGCTGAAGAAACACAAGGTTCCTTTCAATGACTGCTATCAATATGTAGAGTTCTCTGATAGCTATTATTCATTTTAATGCCATACTGAAGGTGTTTCTTGTCCTTCCTTTCTCCTTAGTGAAACTTGATCTGTGTGCTCATTTAAAGGTAAACCGGCAGGAGAAATGAACCCAACACAAAAGAGATTATAAATCAGAGTTACAATTTAATAAAAATGTTACAACAAATTCAATGGCACAAAGAGAAAATAGTTTTAACCCACAAAACCTAGAAGTATAACCTAGCATCCCAGGGCATGAACAGAATGGTGTTCATTAGCCCCTGTGCTGAGACCCATGTGCTTCCTCTGAGTCCAAAGTAAAAGGAAGGGAAAAACCTATTGGTGCAGATGACAGTCAGTCTGGTCAAGAGTGGTGTTCACAGTCCTGCTGAGGTTCTAGTCCTCCTCTGGATCAGATGAGTGGTCCAAGAGCTCTCCAAACCCCAAGATTATATATCCTCAGGTCCAGATGGGAATGCCCAGTACCTCTCCTGGGAGGGAAGGATGGGGGAGTTCCACAATGAGTGATCTTACTCTGTGAGTCATGGGGGGTTTTTTTGGAATTGTTGATGGCCTATTAGCAGACACGCCCCCTCAGGCTGGGTGTGAAGGTGCTAATTACTCCCCAGAGAGGAGTTTTCACAGCTCCTATCTTACAGGCTTCTTTAACACCCAACCAACGCTGAGCGAACATGCTATCACCACACTGTAGCGTTGGGCCTTGCCACCACTTCACAGCTGTTTAGTTCAGGAAGTAAACCTTTGGGGTTTTTTGTTTTTTGTTTTTTGTTTTTTTTTTGTCATTGCTTTTTGTTCTCTCTTACTGAGTGTCCTTTGGGGGGAGTCTGTTGGGGTGTTTTGGTCTGGGTGGTTGGAATCTGTGTTATGTGGGTGGGTGATTTGGTGGTTGTTCTTTTCCACCTTTGTACATATATATGTTATATTCTAATTGCCTCTCTTTTGTATAAAAATAAGAAACCTGCTGTTTTGGTTTTTTTTTTCTCCTCTGTTTTTTTTCCTCCCTCCTTTTCCCTTGGGGTGGGGGGGATATTGTAACTCTCTGTGTTGAGCAGTTGGCATTTTGCCAGCTCAACCTAACACAATGGGAAATTACATAGAGGGTGTAGAATACACAGCATTGGTCACACCCCTACAGTGAACACCTGGTCCCACCTGCTGAACTAGGACAATCTGTAATTTTATTTTTGTTTTTAATAGCTCCTTAGCAGTCTAATCGATACCAGGAATTCATTGCAGGATAGGGCTGCTTTGCCTTGAGAATATTCTGAAGAAGCAGGTAATGCTATTTCAGCCTTACCACATTAGAGGCTTCACACCACCTGCAATGCAAGAAAAGTTTGAAATTACCATGTATCTGTACAGAATAATGCAGAAAATCTCTGCCTAACATTAATTATATAAAATGTGCACAATAAATATAATTACTTGCCATAAAATTAATATAATTTGAAGTTGACCAGCTCTTTTAACCAGTTACCCTTAGGAAGGCAGCTGTAAGTAAAATTTCATAGAATATCGGGATAGTTTTTTGTCCATTTATTTTTCAATAATTTAGGACACAAATATTATGTCCCCTTTTTTTCCTTTGATTTTTATTGAAATATGATAATTACTTTTCCTGCTATACAAATATGAAAGGTTTCCCTGTCTTTTCCCTTCCTCTTTCTACCCTTGCCTTTGCCTTTTTGTAGTCTTGATCCTGGTTCTTCTATCTCTTATCATATCTGGCAGTAATCAAATGTCAGTATTCTTCTTAAGTGAAAGTCAGAATATTCATAGTGGGACTGAAACATTATTAATGTTATTTTTAACTTCTCTGTATAACATTTTTACATGTTTGGTTTTACATGTTTCTATATGCATGGTTAATGTTTTTACTTGTAATAAATATTGTGAGGTTCACAATAGTGCCTTAGGCCTTGGTTTAGAGTGACCATGGATATTCTTCTACATCCAAGCATAATACAGACATTGAAAGCTTTGTAAGTTGGTAGTCATTCCAACAGCAAAAAATCTGTAAATCTACATTGTTTAGTCATTAATCAGTTATTAATCCAGTGCTCTTTATATTCTGGGGTTTTTTCATTGACTATTAGGAAAAAGAAAATTGTTAGTTGGGTACTGGAAATAACATTGAGTCTAGATTTCCAATGTTATGATTCTACTTCCAAAACCAACCAACCAACCAACCAAACAAACAAAAACCCCCAAAAAAGTATTTTTAAATTATGCAAAGTAATGATAGTTCCCTTGACAACAGTGTTGAACGTGAATTTGCATTACATATATATTTTAAATACAATATTCATTGATGCAGCAGTGACTCTGCAGCCTATTCTTTTACATTCTTTGGTATTGTTTTGCTGATCTGAAATGCAGTATTAATTCAAATACTATTATTCCTGTACTTACATGTTATTTGACCTTACTGATCATGGCTGTCCTGGAAAACAGTCTGGAAGAAACTGGTACCTCTTTTAAAAAGAAAATAACAAATTCAATTAGAATCTCATTTTGACAGCAACTTTCTTGCTATTTTAAGTTCTCTAATATTAAACTTTATGGATTTTCTTTGATTTGTTACACCTTTAATTTAATTTCTTGCTATGCAAGTGAAGATGTGTGTCAAATATAGAACCAATCCAATCAGTGAGTTATATT
>VWZD01000186.1:66125-79250 GCA_013396695.1 Sakesphorus luctuosus
GTTAATGTGTTCATACTCTGAAACAAATGTGAGATAACATTAATATTCTTCCCACAAAATACCTACTAATTTTCTTGCAGCAAAGATAGAAAGCATTTCATTACATATCACAAACTTCATTTATGTGGAATGAGTCACCAGACCTTCTGAAAAGCCAAATGAGTACCTAATCTCTAATTCTGCCTTCAGCTAAAACATCAATCCTCCCTGATTCTACTCATCTTTTATCAACTATTCAGTTTCTAAAATTTTCCACTCTGTTACAAAATTGTGCTGTTCTTCTGTCAAAACAGCTTTGATTTATGGGTTTTTTTTTAATATTAAAGCATCAGAAAAGAAGCCCACAGAAGTCTATTATTTTGTTATTAGAGAAAATTGCATCAGTGTAATACAAAATTATTAACTCTGTTTTACATAAGTTTTGACATAATCAACCTTATAAAAGTCATTCTGCTAATAATGAACTCTGGGATAGTAATCATATGTAATATTTTCTAAATTGTTCTCTTCTGCAGAAAACGTGCTGGAAGATGTATATGACGTATAAATATGTATACATACATGGTAGATGATATACACAGAACACAAGGGATCTATCAGCTTTACTTTAGCTTATAAATCAACAGAAGCTACCATCTCTAAGTTTCTGTACAACTCAAAACAAGTGCATGAGAGAGTGAAAATGGAAGCCCTAAAACCTATGAGAAATTAGTTTGGAGCTGGTCAAATTGATCAACAATGAAATTTTGGCAAATAGTTTATTAAATGAACAAAGCAATTTATGGTGACTTGAAATCAATTGTGTATTTTGATTCAAACTCCCTGCATAGCTTCAGCTGAGAATTAGCCCCTTGAAGGTGAGGAACACTAATTTCATTCTAAAATTAAGAATTTTTCCATCTTTCATGCAAAAAGCTCTAGGCCAGGTTGGTCACTCAATGTATGCAAAACTCAGATTCTGTCCTGCTTCCTAAAAGGACTTTAACTCATATTGCCAAATTTTCAAGGGTGTGTCCTATCATCTAATAATCGGATGTGAAAGAAAAAAGAAAAGGAAAGTAATTGGAACCCACACATCCAGAACTGCAACTTTCCTGTATAGAAGGATGTAAAATCACAGAATCAAAAAAATGGTTGAGATTGGAAGGGACTTCTCAAGATTATTTGGTTGTTATTTTGGGTTATTAAGTACGTTGAGTTTTTGCTGAATTGGTTCTGAATATCTTACTCCCTAATGTATTAGAAAATGGTAGTGGGAAAGCTCCCACACCAGAGACCAAGTTTTATTTCCCCAAGGTGGAAAAGTGTCTCCCAAATCTAGTTCCCAGATCACTGACCTATGCAGAGTAAGAACCACTATCTAGCTTAAAAAAACCCAAACCAAACCAAACCAAACCCCCCAAAAAACAAAAAAACAAACACAATTATCTTCCATGAGAATTAAATATTGTTGTTTGTTCATACATAGATCGTATGATCACATATTTATTTCAGTAAAGATAAAAAATATAAACATAACAATAAAATGCTTGTTGCTGCTAGATGTAAACCATTACAGCAATTTTTCAACTGCCTTTCATATAAAATAAAACCAACAAACAGCTGTAGGCTTTACTGGTCTAGATGAGTTAAAAAAAAAGAAACAGTTTGTTGCTGCAAAACTGAGAAAATATTGAGATATTCAGAGAAATACTTATCTTGTATAGCCACAAAGAAAACATTGAGAGCAAAAAACACTGAAAGAAATAATAGCTTTCAAATTTGGAAACCCTTGGCATATTTTTTTTTCCATAATGGCATACATACATACACTATGTATCATATTTCATTGTATCATTGGCAATGAGTGTCTAATGAGTTCTTGAGACACAGAGTCATATGACTCTCCAGTAGATTTTTGGAAGAAGGGACAGACACATATTTGCTAAAAATCAAGGTGCTAGAATGGACAGCTTGTGATCTCTTAATTAAGTCTTCTCTAGCAAATGGAGACTACCAAGGGCACTACTAGTATAAACTTTGATTTTGGACTGTCTCTTTAAATAACCAAGCTGCCCTCATAGAATGCACTAGGGGAGGAGACAAGTGTTGAGAAGCAGACTGAGGGTCTGTCTCCCCTCTGTACTCAGATTGTGAGTAGACCATGAGAGACAACTGTTGCCTACTAGTTAGAGCACAAGAATAGACATCCTTGGGGTGTTCATTTATGCCAGACCTAGGTCATAAGGCTAGGTGGGAAATCAGAGTATACCTGGCACTCTTGCCTATAATATTGTCAAAGGCAAAGAAAGTACCTGCCTAGGGCAACAAACAAGCAGCAGTAAGATAGCCACGCTGCCCATTTTTCCCATTTTTGAGTTTGTTGCTGAGAGTTGGGAATTTGCAGAGGCCACTAGCCATACATCCATTCTCCACTCCAGAATACCTCTACTGCTGTATTCCAGCTACACCCTTGTTCTCTTCCCCTTTGGACAAGGCCCCAGACCTTTACTGTTCTGTTTTTAAGGATCCTTGTTCTATTCAGTTTCCTAGTCTGCATAGAAACAAGTATTTTTCATGAACTACATTTTGGGCAAGTTACAGATTCTTGACTTTTATAAGTCCTCAACTTTTTTTTTTCATACAGCACGAAAGAGATTGGAGTTTGGAATATACACAATGATGTCGATTAGTCAAGCCATTATAACAAGTCTGGGACTTGTAATTTCCTCATCTGTCTGGCATCCAGAATGACTAATGTAAACTTAATGCCTATTGCTTCTGTATACCCTGGCTTGAACTACAGATTGGCTGTATGACTTGTTTACTGTACAACTGATTCACCAGTTCTGTAATTTCCTTCATAAAGGTTATAAATGCAATGAAAATTTATATAAGATCTGCAGTTCTAGACCTAACCAAGCCATTAGGTTAACCAAATCATTACACTGTCCAAAACACCATTACTATTTGTATAATAAAATTATTTGAGTAAAGCCTAATCTTCAGCACAGAGAATATTCTTTAGTAAAAAAGTTTCTTTTACTAAGAATCTCATCTGAGTGTGCAGTTTGATAGTAAGCTAATAATATTAAAGATGAAGAAATTACTGATACATAATATTTAATCAAGATTTCAGATTATATATTCTGTTAATGAAATAATGAGATAGATTAACTAATATTTTGCATTTGTATTCTTGTCTAATTTAAAGAAAGACAAGAATTTTCTCCTTAAAATTCCCTGAAAAATGTCATTCAGGTAAATCTGAAGAATTCTCAAATTCCTTTTTAACCACTTTTATTGTTCAAATATGAAAAAAATCTATTTGTTTTCCATATGTAATTTCCAGATTATTTATTAAGAAAACATCTAAGACAAAAAGGAATAAAATGTTGAAAAAAATTTTTTTTGTTGTTAGAAAAGAATGTTTGGGATAGTCCTAACCTGAAAATAAGTGGCAAGCATAAAGATGTCCATAAACATGTATATATCAATAGGTACATAAACATATATATGTGAATTTAATTCATGATCAGAGCATGTATTTTCAACAGTCCAATGGGTTTGAGAAACTTCATTTGAAATTTTCATATAAGCTGTTTGTGTTGAAATGTGTAATATAAAATCTGTAGCTGTGAGTTTAAAACTTGATGCATCAGACTAAATCATAACTCTTGATGTATCACACTAAATTTTATCCCTAGAGGTCACTGTTATTCTAGATGAACCTAAATATGAACAACATTACTGGGCAATAAAACCATCACCCTTAGAAGCAGAATGTACAAAAATAATTTCTAGATAATTGGGCACAGTGGTAGTTCTGCTACACAGGATGCTACTTAGAGTGCACGCTGTTTCTAAATTACTCTGCTACTCTTCAGTTTTAGATAAGAATTTTTATTTTGATAGGTAAGTAAGGAATTAAATTTCATACCTTTGTTAAAAATTGGATTTTATTAGAGGGATTTCTTATTATGCAAATACTTATGCTTAAATTTTAGAGATGACATAGCAGAACCTTTTCTCCTGGTGTTCAGAATTCAAAAATATTCCAATGAGATATTCCTTTCTATATCATGCTCAAATATGAACAAGACCAAACATTTTTTTATCTTTCATTAATTTGACCCATTATGCACTTCATACAATATTTTCTTCCTCCTATCATGATAAATTTCATACCTGTTATCTCTGGTCATTGTCATGTCAGTACCTTGAGACTTCTGCCTTGTCAAAAGGTTCTTGAATTTGTCACTGTTGTCATTTGCTTTGGTCAGTGCTTCAGCCAGCCTGTGGGGGGGGGGGGGTGTGTTGATTTTTTTTTAAGCACTAAGCATTGGCAAATAGCCTAGTAAGGTTTAGAAGCAACGTAAATAAGAATAAAGTGGTTAAAACATGTATCATCATCAAGTTTCCTGTACTTTGGCACAGAAAAGAAGCACAGAAAAACATTATTAATGAGAGGCACATGAGATCTTGCATGTTCCCTGAGCTAGGATTATTTCCTTTTCCATATGAAGACTATAAATTATAATTCAAAATAAACCCAAAACTATTTCACCCCCTCTTTAAGATTTTACATCAGAAACTGCAATATTTTGATTCTGAAATGCACTTTGCAAGGAGTGGTTCACTAATTCAACTGCCCCTTTTTGAGTTCTTATCATCATGCTGAAGTTTAAGAGAAGGCCATCATCCATGCTGATTATTTTGCCCAGCTGCACATCATTAAATTCTCAGAGTTAGTGTTTCATTGGTGACTGATGGCTTTAGTAGAGAGTGGGGAAATACTATGGAACCAAAGAGTGGCAAATAATGTCTTTCCTATTCTGGTATTTTCAGATGAGCCTCTCATCCTCTTTAGGAGAATATGACTGTATTACTGAAGTCTACAAGAGTAAGTAATTTTGCAGTATTTTTTGAATGTTTTGATGTCATGTTTCACTTACTCACTGGGAGTGCTTGCTGATGAACTTGCCGCAATTTCATGACATCAAGACAAACTCCCCATTGTGTATATGTGGTAGTAGAGGGCTGAGGAATGCACCATATGGAAGCTTCACAGGCTAATGGCATATGTTACCTGAGCGCTTGTTAAAGTGACAGAAGAGTGAAAGGGTGAATTGGCAAATTTTGACTTTCTTAGCTTTTAAAGGAAATGAAGATACTTTCTCTTATTTCCTATTCGTAATAGCCTGTAAGAACACCTTGAGTGCGAAAATGTTTTTTCCAAGAGCATTAGCATTTAGAGAGTCTTTATTGATGATCTGTAGAAGTGCAAATGGTATATTACCCTCTAAAAGTCTTGTTGCTGCTTGCTACTTTTAAACTAATGTATTGATAATCAAGAAGATAAAGTGTGTTTTGATTTAAAGACCATAGTCTTTCTATTGTGTCAGTCAACTGCATTAAGATCATTTTGTTTTCAGTTATCGTCTTTCATTGAGCACCATTATCACCCATCAGCCCCTGAACAAATATCACATTGTCCATCTTCCCAGACAAGTACTATAATTACTCAATAACTGCAATATTGATTCTGGAGAACCTGAGTCTTACTGGCTGGCATACCAAGTTGCTTACTAACTCAGAATTGCAGCAGTCAGGTAGAGTTTTTTCTGATGTAATTCCAAGCTCAAATTAAACTCAAATTAAATTTAAAGTTTTCTCTCCTTATTTGATGCCTAGAGTTGCTATGATTGTGTCCTTTAATAAGATTTAAAATCACATGTGAACTGAAAGCTACAGCTTTGTAAAGCTTTGCTGGAGGCCTGCAAAGCTTGACATAAGCAAAGGCATAGCAGAGGTTGCACAGCCTTTTGAAAACACATCTACAATGTATTAGCAAGATGTCATGATGTGAAATATCAAATCCATGAAGAGGCATCCCAGAACAAAACATCACACAGCCTTCCCCATTGCATAAGCAATGCTTTCAGCTTCTCATTTACAAAACTGTTTTCTCAGTCTTGCTTCACAGAATTTTCTCCTCTTTGCAATGCTTCCAATGGCAAGCTAACAGTACAAACCACATCACTAAAATGGAAAACAATTTATTCAGCACTTGCATGTGATAAGACATGGAATCCATTTTTGAAATTGAGAGACTTATATGCTTTTGCAAAATTTTATTCTTAAGTAAATTAAAAGATCACCACCAAAGGATGTCTAATCTGACTCTCTTGATTTGCTGCAACTGGGAAATCAATGTATGCCAGACAGAGCTGGGGATTGCAGCTGTCTCTGGCAAATTCTTGACAGAAGTTGTTTAATGTCTGTTTCATGCTACTGAAAAGCTGCCATTTAGAAGGAATCATCATGGAGGCCCCATAACTGTGCTACCTACCAGAACGACATTGTAGTGTCACTGGGACTTATTGAAAGAAGGGCAGCATTTTGGCCGCAGACATCTTCTGAGTACCTATAGCTAATTCAAACCTAGTAGGGATAGCCACATTTTACTTTATATTTTTTTATTCTCAGTGTGAATCACATACTAGTTACCAATAAGGAAGTAGAATTGCACTTGTACTCTTCCCCTCCCTCAATTTGTTTGGGCCCTACTGATGTTTTTCAAAGGTTTATATTGACCTGTATAACTGTGTGTGCTTTGCAGATTTTGCTACTTGAACAAGTGTATAAGTTCAGGCCTAATACAGAGTCTTTCAAAATATTTGTTTTATCTGATTTTGACAAATATTTGTAATTTTTCCATATTTATTTTTTAAAATGCTTTTCTTCTTAGATGGAGAAGATTTGGACTTCATTAGTTTTGCAGAGCAGGAAAAAGGTTTAAGATTGTCTCATGTTTTATAGAAAATTACATAAATCCTGATTCCATAAATGTTATAACTCATACAACTCTAGTAATACAATTTAAAAAAAGGTAAATAAATCTTATATGTAGTTAACAGCCATGTCCTCAGTGCTTCCAATTACATCTTGGAAATTACTCAATATTTTCTGAAGTTGATGTTATCATATCACTTATGCTAGAAAGCTGGAAGTTAGAAAGAAGCTAATTTCTGTGGTTAGAAAAAAGTTACATCCATGAAAATCAGATTCCAATTCAGCTCTTTAGATCACTGAAATAGATCGTACAACATTTTAAGCAATATTATCAGTAGTGGAGAAATATTTTGTAATAGCTGGAAATAGAGGATTAAAGCTGAATTTCCTGTTAATTTCAAAAGGTTTTCATGGGGAAAGTTGTCTTCATAGGTCAGGTACCACTAAGAAATCTCTACACTGAAGGAAAAAAGCAGGCTCACACTAGTAATTTACTTTGCATTAAGATAATCAAGCATAGGAGAAACAAAGTAGGAGGAGATCAAGTAATGCATCGGCTCTTTGTATACTTTGGGCCCAGCAAGCTTCACACTGGAGGAGAGAAGAGGTGACAGAGATCATTCCTGGATTACAGATTAGGACAAGCCTGAGCTATGTCACTGACTTCTTTGCTGTACAATGGCAATATGAAACTTCTACATTTCAGAATACTCCAGCTCATGATCTTGACAAGCTCTCTTCTAGAAAAGTCCCCTGCTCTCAGAATGAACTCAATGATGAGGCACAGGCAAGAACCAGGATAAAAAAGTTATTTCCTACTTTCCTGTAGATTAATTACCGCTTCCCAGCTGAGCCTGAGCTGTACTGATCTTTCTTTATTATCCTGGACAGTGGCAGCTATTAGCTCCATCTCCCATCTGAGCCAAATATCTCTCCATGCAGCCACCTGGAGACAAGAAGAGGAACTCTAATATCAGACTTTGCCTTTACTCTTGGCTGAGAAGATGTAATTATGGGTACTTTTCCCAAAGCAGAGTATAGGTTCACCATGTGAATTCCCTTTTCAGTGCTTAGCTTGCATTAGCTAACAACCTAGAGCTTTTGTCTCCCATAAAACCAAAGCAAAGAGCCAAGTTTTGTGGGTTTTTTTTGTTGGGGATTTTTTTCCCCCACTTTAACCCATGAAGAGGTGCTCTTAGTTTCTGCTTTCTAGAAAGAACATGATTTCTGTTCTCTACTTTACCAGTAGAATGAAGTTTTGCATAACAGTAGTAAATTGCTCAAATATAAAGTGGCCTGTTAGGGTGTATGTAAGTTACTTCCACATTCTTCTGGAAATAGTATCTAAAAAGAGGCTGTCTGAGTTCAGGAACTGAGCCTGAGTAATGGTTATTAGCGATGTTCAAAAGACAAGTCTAATGCTTGCTTTTGTACTGATAATATGCATGTCTAAGTATACTGTAGTTTGGATCAAGTAGCAGTGGACTCACGTGATCCAATCCCAAGGCCCTATTGTATAATATGGATGTAGGCAGAGAAATAAATCAGCTTTAATAATGATCAATTTTATTGAATGATCTGCTATTTCTTAAGGTGTTTTTTATTTCTTGATTGCTTTTTCTGTGCATTCAGTACATAGTAAGGTGGTGTGTAACAGTCTACAACTCCTTAGAGGTTTAACATACCAAAAAATTTTGTGGTAAATCACTGAATATGCATATCATGGGCAACTCAGTAAGATGTATTCCTCCAGTTGGATTTCTGCCGGACCTCTGAAGGCTGTCTAGCCTCTAGCAGCAGCTGAGCTTTTCTTCACAGCAGAAGCTAGACAAAATTGTCACTGATGAAAAGTGATGATCATAACTTTTTCAGGAGCCGGTGAAGTCTGACTCCCAAGAGCCTAAACTCAATAAATCCTGAAATAAGTTGGCAGCCACTAGTCAGGTGTGAATCTGCAAGCTCTAACTCTCAGGTTCCACTCAGTGAAAAACACATCAAGTGAAGATACCCTCATGTCTCACAAGTGAAATCTCTCTAGAGCTCAGGAGAAGCTTCAAAATCAGCAAGAGCTGGAAGGCCCTTGCCACCACAGATGATGGATCCTAGTTCCCACTGTATTCTAGTTCAGCAGGAGCTGGGAGGAAAGCAAAATACTTGCAATCAGTCTGAGAATGAATGACTCTCAGCTCCTGCTGAGCTGAAAACCTTATAAATATGATTCTTTCCTTTACCATTCAGGTAGCATTAGAATTCTGCACTGTGCTTATTGATGACTTAAACACCTGCTGAAATCAAAAGAAATCCTTTGAGCTGCTTTGAAAGTCAGTGTGCCTAGTCATACATCTGGGCTAAATCAGATTATGCTTTAAAACCTCTCTAGCAGATAATGAATTCTTTTTCTTTCTTTTTTTATCTCAAAGTATCTCCATAGGAGAAAGTGACAAGATTGGAATTTACGAATCTCAAAAGCACCTTCTACTTATGGGTAAAAATTCATACAAAAAAGGAGTTGTGTTTCTAATGTTTCATCTGATGATCATAAAGAAACTCAGAGCTGAAGGATTGTTTTCCATTCAATACAGTTTACATGAGCACTAAGAGCATCAGTTGGACTAGTGTGAGATGAGAGTAAGACAATAAATCATTCCAGTTATAACAGGACAGAGAACTAATCTGGTGCCATAAAAAATATTTTTTTCTTTTCTTTCTAGCAGTCTATATTTTAACTCTACCTCGTATTCTTTATCATATAATATAATTGCTTTTCTGGGTTTTCAGGATTTTTTGGGTTGTTTGCTTTAATTTCTGCATTGATTGACTGGCTGTGAATGTTGGTTTTGGCTTGTTGCCTCTTTCCTGCCTTAGGGAGTATTTCTTAGTGGCTAACAGTAGGTGCTGAGTCCTGAAGTGTCGATTCAGAGCAACGGAGACAGGTGGGCCATCAGCAGGAGTAGTAAAGTGATATGCCACGACAAATATGAAACTGTGACAGCCTGCAGAAACAATCCACTTTTCCTTTCAAACTTCAAGCATGACAGTTTCTAAACTCTAAAAACCAGGTTCATGTAGGAAAAAACCACCTCATCATAGTTTAGAAACCAATTTCTTATTTTGAGAAATTTTCCTCTGTTGTGGTATGTAGGTATGTATGCAGGAACAGCTTAAAAACAAGAGAACATGTTAAGTTGTAACACACGGATATTTGAAAGGCTGCATTTGGCAAACAGCTTTTCCCCTTCCCCCACCTGGAGACAATTGCAAATGAGATAATGTTTCTCCTTGGGTAAACAGACAGAGATTTAGCATGTATTATATCCCAGATAGGAAGAATGAACAAACACAGTATTGTTATTCTTTTCAGTATTACTAACATTATGTTATTATTTCATTCTTGTAAGTTTTGAAGTCTGGAATTGCTCAGAATTAACTCTTTCTTCTTCCTTTCTCCTAATTAACACATAAAATTGCATACATTATTTAACTATCACCAATGCTGAAGGAGAGAAGAAGGAAATACCTTCATCCCAGTGGAGAAGAATTTTGTCTACTTTTTTTCTTTAATAGAGTGATTAAAGATATCTTTAATATTTCCAGTATCTTTAAGAATATCAAAGTGACTGTGCCTTTTTAAATCTTACACCATGTCCACACTTGAGACTGTATGATTTAAATGAATGTATGAAATTTCTTGGCTTTCAAAATGTTAATGCAACAGTGCAAAAATGGATCGAAAAATGGATCATTGCATAACAAGATAGTTTTGTTATTAGCAAGACCCAAAGCAAAATGTAGGTAATTTCTAAAAATGACATTTCCCTCGTAAATTTAAAGTAATACATATGAAAATAAGTGTATATTCAGCTATAGGCTAATAGAATATTTTCAAGTCAGTGCAAATTGAACACTCAATACAGACTGTACTTTATTAATTGAACCCCAGCTTCTGCTAAGCAGATTCCTACTTTTTTCTTTTCTTAGCATTTTTGTTGTTTTTAATTAGTATTCATTCCCCAGTTTTAATATATAAAAAAGGTAAAAACTAGATCACTATGCCTGGTGCCTGAAATACTAGAACTTTGGGATACTTAAATACAAGAAGCTTAACTGTTTTCTGCTCTGGTTGATGTTGAACTCAGCATTGTTGCATATGACCACTTGATTCCATTATATAATATATCATCTGTTCATAGAAAATAACTACAAATGAAAAACAATTATAAGAGGTTGTTGTGTTCTGTTAAATCACTATTTCATGCCACTACAAAGCTGGCATTTGATTGATGTGATTAGTGATTCTGGAATACTGATTGAGTAGATACTGTTCTGAAAGTATTTCTCAAACACCTTTGAAGTATTTTGTGAGGTGTTACATATAAATATAAGCTCATCTACTGCTATAAATCTCAGAGAAAATGCTAAGCTATGCATAAAGTCCACAGCAGAACACATAGACTTTCCATTTTTATGTATCTTAGGTAATTTTGCTGCATGAAACATAAGAAGATTTGCAATAGTAATCAATAAATATCTGAAGTGCAGCAAAATATTTCACCTATTGACTTTTAATCATAAAGCATAATTTTACAAATCTTTCATGAAAGTTAGTCTGACATTCTAGTACAAACAATAAAGTCAATTTGATTACCACAATATCATACCATAATGATGTCAAGGAGAATTTAGTCATGTAAGATTTATACAAGTGTTAAATTTTCCTGTATGCTACAAATTTCACTCTGTCCCTCATTTGTATATTTTTGTAGTTGAATGCATTGATTATAGTAGCAAGTTTTCAGAACACAAGCTATGCATAAACTCATTAGAACTGATTATTGCATTTAAAATTTTTCTTTTAGCTAAAAATATGTAATCTGATAAAGAATTGCAAAACAAATGTAATTGTGTGGCTTCTAAAAACTAATAGACATCTTTTAAAAATTTATGTAGTTAAAAAACACTTTAAAGGTCATTACAGCTACTTGCATACATGCAAACTTTATGCCAATTTACCCATGCTGCCTTCTTCTGAAATAAATGTATCATAAATGATAATAAACACATTTCGCCTTTGCATTTATGAGAGCTGTTGTATATTGCAAGCTAGTTCCAGGACAGTTACTTACCTGCATTGCAAAAATGCTTAGGTATTTCATGGGACAGTACAGAAAGGAGGTTATTACAAAAGGATTCATTTTATATGATGATTAAATGAAATAAGATCAATGGTTAGTGATGCTGGTTAGCAGTACCAATTTGTGCAACATTTTGAAAGACCAGGATGTACATATATGCTGGAAAGATTTAAAGACAACAAGGCATTGGCCATGCATGTGTGGAGAGATCACTTCTGTTAAAACTCAGCCTTGTCTTGGGTTCTAGAAAGAACTCAATGAATTTATTAGTTCTCTGTAAACAATTTACAAACATCAAAACTAGAAATAAGAAACCCCATTATTATTATTATACAGTTACTATTGCAAATAAAACTTGCTTGAAACAGACCATTTTATATTCATAGAAATATAGCAATTAGATTACTATAATCAGCAACTATAATTTAATGTATGAAAATTTAATAACATCACAGTGAATAGCGCTCCACACTGCATACAAAACCACAGTGTTTTTAACTGATTAGTGTTCCTATTACTGGCAGTTTTGTTACTGATACATCTTTTCAGGAAGGTTCCAGCACAAGAAAATATTTTTGACATTTATTTTAAGATGCATACAAAAATATAATATGGCTTCTTTAAACACGGAAATCAAAGACTCCAGACCACTGGACAGCAAATGAATGAGAAAAGCTTTAGTAGCACCAACATGTTTCTCTGTTATTTGAAAACTAAATAATACCTATATGAATCTACCTGTATCCTCTAAAATGCAATATTGTGGTCCTTTATTAATTGTGAGTAATTATTAAAACACTAAACAGGTGTGTGAGGTGGAAATACATTAGGAGACAGATCTGAAATTTAATAGACAATTAAAATGTGAGTGATTTAAGCCTTATTCCATATTAAGCATACTGTAAATTCAATTTATTAATGAGTCAAAAGTGTATTTGTAGATCTGAGGGAAGTTGTTGATATATCATGGCTAGGCTTCATGAATGAAGATTTGGGAAGGGTTCTACCCACACTTGCTGCAAGTGTGCTGGTGGCTAAAAAGGCCAACGCAGGACAGGCAAGTCCAGTCACAAAAGGCACAGCGGAAAGTCTCCTTAGGTCATATTCACAAGGAACGGTTCTTTCTGCATTGTCTTTTCTCCTCAAACTGATTTTGCATGCATTCTCAAAGGAAGCAGCAGCACCGTGACTGGTGCGTCTCCATAAATCCTGATTGGAG
>VWZD01000189.1:8013-22865 GCA_013396695.1 Sakesphorus luctuosus
AGGGGTCAGGTGTGCCCTGGGCAGCTGCTGCAAATGGCCCATTGTTAACAGTTTATGAGAAATTACACAGAGAGTGCAGAATACACAGCTTTGGTCACATCCATGTAGTCATAAACCAGTCTTGGCTGCCAAACTAGAACAATAGTCCAATACCCAAATCTGACTTACTGCCTCTCTATATTTAGAAGAATTGTTTCTGGATTTGCAAAGAACTGTAGGTTTGTTGGAAGCCATTCTGCAATCATTTGCAAGTGAAATGAAGTATAAGATCATAGTGTTTAGGAAAAAAACATGGATAACTGTAGGTACAGAGAAATGAAATGTGAGCAATCCAGATCTGTATGGACTCTGTGAGAATGAAACCAGCAAAGAATGAACAGAGGCACTGCTGCTGCTGAGTTGTAGGGAGGAAATCACTCCCCAGGAGTTCACACAGTAACTCCTCAGACTTTCACATAAGCACTCTGGAGTTTCACCTGGGAACTGTTAGGTTGTTTCATCAAAACACTGAACTTGTGAGATATGGAATATAACCAATTAGATATGTAGCTTAATGGTGTGAGAATCACTTTAGCCAATTAGCACATAGCTTTGATCCTATATAAACTGTTTGCAGTGTATCAATAAAGGACATTCTACCTTAAATCACATTGATTGTCATGTGGTGCCCATTTGATCATCTGCATATATATCCCCTTTAGATAACATACTTAAAAATATGATGACATAAAGGAAGATATGACTGTGTTTTTTGAAAACTTGGATACTTCTGAATGGCTTTACCTCCATTGTAGTAATTGCTAAAGAAAGATTTAAAGATATGAAAAAAGTATTAATTAGGAATATTAAATTAACGTATATTTTTATGGAGTAGTTCCAACAGTATGTCTCTCATTTTATCATTAGTACGGAAGGACTGCGTCATGAACATTGACATTCCCTCATTTACTTTTGTGTTCCTTTACATTGTTTGAAAAACAATGAAAAAGAACAGAAAATACAATTTCATATTTGAAAAATAGTTGTTCAAATTATCTAGGAACAGGATAGGACTTTTGTAGCCATTACAGGATGAATCAGGAGTGAGTCTGACTGCTGCTATCCTGTCTCTTGTTTCTGTGCAATGCTTCAGACCTCTTGCAATCTTTGACTTTTTTTGATCACTGATATTGCAGGTATTTTTACATGCAAGACTCCCACTGGAACTGTTCTGTTCCTGGGTTCAGACAAAATCTTTTGTTGAATTACATTTCCTATGCCATAAGTCTTTTTTCCAAGGTAGCATAGGATTTATTACAAATTTTTCATGCATAGTATGAAAGACACAGACTCTTACTGTGTGTACCAGTATAACAAATCATTTGTGTCAGAAAAAGCATGTCTTTTGGCAACTCCTGTTTAAGAAAAACCCCAGCTGTTCTTCATCTTTTTATCCTCTCTGCAGCCCATTCCCCTCTCATGATCCTCTTGCCCTTCTTTGAGCAATATGCAATGGGGGATGGGGGGGACATCATTGCATATATGCAGTAATATTCAGGCCACAACTGAGCCCCATGTGTCCTGTGTTCACATCCACATGGTTTATTCTTAAGGGGGGAACAGAGAGGAGGAGAATGAAGTCATGACTGAAAACTGTGGAAGGAGAAAAAGAACTTTTTAGAGAAAAATAAGGAAAGCTACCAGGGAAATTTGGAGAAATACTAGACAGCATCCCACAAAGTTGTACATTCTTTTAAGTAAAGTAAAAATTATCTTGTTATGATGCTTCAGAGGGACAGAATAAGAAGCTTTTCTTTCCATCTCTAAAATTCACTACAGGCTACCACCCCTGCCATCTCCCTTCTCTTCTTTCCAGCAGAAATATTTCATCCTCATTTGATAGGTTACTTTTTGCCTTCTTTGTGGATATCAGGTTTGATGCCTTTTGGGATTTTGTTTTTCTAGAGGAATGAACTAATTCTAGAGCAATTATGAATCATTGGAGGAGCATAAGATAGCAGTCATTGAGAGCATGAACAAGAGAGATCTGGAAGTCCTAGGGAAGCATGTTCAGTAAAAGTCTGGGCAAAATCTGCCCACTTTGGGTTTTGTGCATGTTCAACCTGTCTTTAAGCATACCACAGTACTGTCAAACTGGTAACTTTGTGACAATATTAGTGGACTGCATGCAAGAAGTACTTTTACATAGGTAGATTTTGTGCTTACTTCTGTGTTTGGTTTTCAGCATGTCATTTGCACTGGGTTGTGGTGTAAGGTGGAAAGCGAGAAGGAATGCAAAACTAAACTGGATCCACCAATGGATGGAACAGACTGTGACACTGGAAAGGTATACTTCTGGTGGAATAGCAATATTCATTATACTGAACATCTAATAGTTAAGGAAATAAGCTGAATAGGTCTTTGCACTTGTTTAAAGTTCCTATTTGAATCAATTATCATAAAAGTCAGCTATGTATAGTTGAATGTATTATGTGTTATGTATTATATACTATAGAAATGAGAAAACATTTTCCTAAAATCTGTGAACTAAAAAAAAAAGTTAGCCAAAACTGTAGGTTTTTTAATGTTTACACTGTTTTATTTCAAATTCTTTATCATTTCATATCCTGTCTATAAATAGAATGCCATAGTTGCGCTTCTCACTGTAAACATAATCTTTCAAAGATACAGAGTTCTCAGCTGTGATTTAAGATTTAGAATTAGTCACATTGAATGAATTGATATAGATTTAAAAACAGTGTTAAAAACTTTCAGGATAAGTTTTAAAGAGAAATATTTATGTTGGTGATGCACATAAGAGAGTGACAAAAGTCATTAAAAGTATGCCATCACAGACAAATTAAATGATCATCCAAAGTCTGACTTATATTAAATGTCCTTCGAGAACTTTCCAGTTTGAATAATCTATCTCTGTATATATCTGTAAATGAATATAAATAATCTCAAGTAGACAACAGAGCAGGAGCATGCATAAATCTTGGGATTTTTATACAGCAGTGCCCACAGGAGTGATTTGCCTTTTGGATCATATTACATTCACCAGGACTGTCATCATTCTGCTGAAATCAAATCAATGAACTAAGATAAAATATTTAGATAATATATTTTACATGCTAAAGGAAAATGAGGCTGTATTTATGTTCATATCTCTAAAATAATTATAATTGCTCAGATCTTTTAATTCTGATAAAGTGAGTATTTGAAACTGTCTGAATGGAAATGAAGGGATATGTCTTTTGTTTGATGTCCCATTTTTCACATTGAGACTGGCATGTCCGTGGTGTACAATAACAAAGCAGCAGCTCTGGAGACTTCCCAGAATTTTTCATGGTGAAACCATCACCACTGTGAACTGGGCACCCAAAATTATTGTTTGTTTTGCATATGAATGACTTGGAAAAGGTGATAATAGCAACTCATTGCGTAGGACTCATTCTAACATTATACTTGTGGGAGCATTTTGATAAGGTGTCCTGAAAAGGTCCAGTGAGGAAGGTAACACCATGCTCTTTATTGGAGAGCTTAGGTAGTAGAGAGTAACTAATTAGTAAGGTTAAGACAAAATAGTGATTCTAATTAGAACAGTTCAATGAGCCTTGTGCCAGGCTACAGAGATACCTTATTTATGTATAGCAGTAAAAAACTAAGCAGATATCAGTGATACATCTCAAGAGGATGAGAAGAAATTATTATCCTTGTTTACTTTATTATCTGTCCAAGATGAGCTTCAGGTTGCACAAATCACTGGCTTTGGGGTTTTTTAGTGATATTGTGGAGATGAAGTATTGTTCTCTTGTGCTCCTCTTAGGATCTTAGAAAGTGATGGAAATGTCATAGCCTGTCCAAATTTGTTGCTTTTAAGTCAAGGATTTATAAGCATCCCTCTGCATACAGTGGATAGTATCTCTAGAGAAAAAGCCATATTTTATCTTAAGGAATACTTTGAAATAAACATGAGCAGTTTTGGTCTGAAACATCGAAGAGCATTACAAAATTTGTAATTTCTGGTTGTAAATCTAATATAATGGTGGAGCCATCCTACATGAAGACTGTTTAAAAGTGTCATAATTATACCGTTATCGAAGTGCCATGACGTAAGAGAGAAAAATAAGATCGATGGATCAGTGGAGACCAGTCTGCAACTGCAGGGGAAGTTTAAGATTACCAGAAAAGGATTCAGCAGAGAGACTAAAAGTTACAGAAGTGTATTCTAAAAGTGACTGCATTAGTGTCATGCTTCGTTTTGCTAGAAATACGAGACTTCTTTGTGAACTTTATCCATTGATAACAGTAATTCACCAATAGTTCAGAATACAGTGAGAAATGTGTTAAATTACTGGTATTAATGACATCAAATGTTCACTGTCTACTTGTAGCCTTATTGCTTCTCAATTGTTGAATCATAGAATCATAGAATTGTTAAGGTTGGAAAATACGCTCTTTTCATAAGGCATGGGACAGGTATCAACTGGTGTAAGTTGATAAATTATTAGATTCTACAGAGTTTATGGTGCTTTATACCAGATATGGACATAGGCTACAGGGCATAACAATAGTAATTGGATAGGTTTTGAGTGAGAAATTGCAGTTGTCCTGGGAAATGATGTATGAAGGCAAGATTATTGAGTAGATTATTAGTATTTAAATAAATGCCAGCAATTTTCTTGACTTTCTCAACACCAGCTTTTTGAGGCTTCCAGTTTCTCTTTGAATACAAGTTGTGAATAGAATCTTATATTCTCTTGATACTTGTAATATATCTTTCAATTGAAATTGTCACTGAAAATCAGGGACAATGCAACTCCTGGTGGGAATTACAATGCTGAAAGAAACAAGTTCTGAGAACAGCCCTGGACAATGTACTGTGATCATCTATTCAGCTCAGCTGGAGGGTGATGGGTTGGGAATGGACTCAAAAATGCTTTCCTACTCAGTGCTCAGTCTCAAATGAAGAGGACAGCATAGTCTTGGAACCATTTAGAGGAGGTATCTTTTATTGGGAATGAACTTATGTTCAAGGTTTTGGACAAGAATTAACATCTGTTCCTTGGCCACTGAATGAGAGAAAGATCTCTGGCTGTTGCATTTACTAGAATAGAAAAAAAAACCTTTGGAGAACAGGCAAAAAGATATCTGACTCATGAAAAACTATGTATTTAACTGAATGTTTGCTTTGTTTTCCATATGCTTGTGGACCAGTCAATTGTTTTTCATATGCCTTGATTTATTTACCTAAGAGCTAAATTTTCACCTAGTGGTGTAAGGCTGGAGAGTGTATCAATAGGACATCTTTCGTGGAGCATATGGAGGGGGAATGGAGCGCCTGGAGCACTTGTAGCCGTACATGCAACACTGGAATCAGCAGTCGACAACGGAAATGCCCTGGGTAAAAAAGAATTCAGGTTTTCATGAACAAAATTTACAGGAGTACAGTAACCAATTAAAATATAGTTGTCCTATATGTAAGTAATTAATTTTCTCTGAATACTGAAAAACACTTAGGTGAATAGGTATTTCAGGTTGTTTATTGTATGGCAACACTCTTTTCATCTTTAGGCTACTGTCAAAAGCTCAGATAAAATTAATATCAGAAGAACATTTCTTGTTAAGCTTCACCGAAGGAAACAACAGAAACTTAAATTAATACTTTCTGACTTGCAGAGCACCAGGGTGTAATTCTACTCTCATTTTTTTACTGGAGAAAGTTGACTTCTGACTCATATGGAGAGCCAAGGAATTGCAACTATTACAAAGAGATCTTTCTAAAAGTTTCACAAATATTTAGATAGACTATCTGAAAACAGTGTTTTGATTCTATATGTTGTAAAAATGAAAACCTTCTACCATTGCAGATACTTATGACTTGAATGAAGTTTGTTTCACTATATTTCAGTGGTCAGCTAAACATTAATTTCCTTTTAATTACTTAGTACCATCTCACTTTCTGTGGATCATTTCCACACCAAGTGAAAAAGAATAAATAGGCATAGGAGTAGACCTGAGTAACGAAGGTCAAGTATAGAAAAGACTAAACTAGAGTGAAATAGAGTCAAGTTGATGGTTTAGGAAAATAATAGAACAGAAGGGGAAAATTAAGGAAAATGGAAGACAATATAGCAGATCTGGTAGAAAATATGATGGTAGGAAAGACAGGGATTAAAAAAGATAGATTTGCATAAAGAATTTGGAGGAGAAGTTGGATATGGCTATACAAAAGCATGGTAGTTTAACAGACAACTTAGATATGCAGAATACTTTCATATTCCGTACCAGATAAATGCCATTCTCAGCCGTATACCAAAAAGTATTTCTATAATTTACAAATGTCTTAATTTTACTCTTGTGAATTAATCTTTTCAAGCAAGATTCCAAATAATTAGCACCAGTTTCTGCACTTTACTCTTCTTTTGCATTTGTCCATTAGGGCCTACAAGCACAAATGAAGTGATCAAAAAAAACCAAAGCATTTTTCTGAACTTTGCAACACCCCACTTTTTTAAAAGGAGAGGCTGCAAATCTGTAGGTGTTACTTCCCTTCAGTAGCATATTTGGCTCAGTCCAGGTAGAGAAAAATCATCTCAACTGTATCAACACTGCAGTTGAGGTTCTTGTTACTGAACACTCCTACTAGTCCTAGTGCTTCTTTCTGGCCATATAAATTATGGTTTAGCACTCCTCACGCTTTACATATAAAAAAAATCTACTATTGAATTTGTGTCCAGCATAAATAAACTGTGCTATAAGTTGAACAAAACATTGCCAACAGCAAAGGGTTGTATTTATGCCTTCTTTTCTAGTTCAGGCCTTGAAGGAGAGTGTCACGGGCCCACAGTGCAGTATAGAGTATGTGAAAATCCTTCTTGTCCTGCTGGTGTGCCTGCCTTCAGGGACTGGCAGTGCCAAGCTTTCAGTGTCAGATCTTCCTATCAGAAGCATGTGCACCAGTGGCAAGCTGTCATTGATGATGGTAAGTATAAACCATCTCTGAAGTCCTTATCATCTGCTTATATAGCTTATAGCTTGTTGATGCTGTTGATTATGAAAGATATGACAAAACCTAAAGTAAACAAAGAAAATAAAGCCCAATATTTTTGATAAATAGTTTGAAGTTCATAGACAAGATCTAATGATATTTTCATATGCCCTGGAATCTTTTGTCTGTTATTACTTTTGAATTTGTCCTTCTTAATATGTATTGACTACATTTGAATGAAAATTCAGTGTCAGTTTTGTTCTACTTAATCAAAAATGTAGTGCGAAATGACTCAGAAAGGCATCTTTCTAGACTACTGCTACATGATTAAGCATGTGTATATCAGTAATTCTTTTATCTACGAAGTCAAAAAGTCAATCCAGATATTGTAAGCTTCTGGTTTTGTGGGAAAGAGAGAGCACATGTATAGTAACACTGTGAGTATTTCATAAACCAGTATCTGATTTTGGCAGAAATCCATATATAATATACACTGCAATCTTAGATAAGGTTTCTATAAATCCTAACAGTTACTGAATGCAAAGTCCTGGCATATTGTATGCGTGCTTTAGTGTAGCATACTTGCTTAGATACCGTATTGTTAGGATAATGCTAACACGGGAATACAGTAAAGTCAAATTTATAGTGTCTGCAACAATAATGTTGATATAAAACATCAGCAACTAGATGACAAATTTCTTCTTCCTAGAAATGTGAACAATAATTCCCATTCCACTGAATTTTCTATAAATTTTTGTGTTTAAATTTATTTAAGTTAAACAAACAAAAAACCCACAACAAAAATACATCAGTTATGAAAAATGTTAATTTGATAAATTAGCAAAATTGTAGCAATTCCTAATAAAGACAACCCTGGAATGACACAGGAGTACTTAAGTATCTGTTACCAAATTTTTAGTTCATTACTATAATTTATTTTGAACTCTCTCAACAAATTATCAGAAACCACTAGAAAGCATAAATTTTAAGAAAACTATTTTGCTGTCAACGTACTTAAATATATGCCTAGCTAAACAAGGTGGGGTTTTTCTTCTATGCCTCTTCTCAAAGTGCCAAAGTGAAAACTTGTGATACTATTTTCATTATGCTTGTATGTTGGCACATTTCAGAATAAGAACTTTCTCCAACTATTATATAGATACTCATTGAGACAATTAATTTTGTTTTACTAAATTTCATTTTAGTCCAGGAACACAGGATTTATATCCGAAGGGATCTAAAGGTTTAAGTCTGACTGAATGTCTGATTTTATTTAGATGAAAAATCTTGACACTATCCTGTCCTGTGTTGAGGAGTATGGATGCTTGCTTTCATCTAACTTGGTTCTGAATGATGTTATTGTTTTGAGTGCCCCTTAGGAGAAACGTAAATGGGTATCAGCCAATGAGTTCTAGTATTCAGATGTGTGTTGTCCCCAAATCCTTAATAGTTTGCTCTCTTAGCCTTTAGTGGACACAGACTATACATCATGTCCGAAATAGTTGCTGTATTTGAATGAGGTCTCCCATAGTCTGTTGAAGTTGTTCGATGTTAAATTGTTGTCTCTTTAAGTTCAGTGTCTTTAAAACAATGTTTAGGTAATTAATCTTGTATTCCTTTAAAAATGCTTAAAATACTTAAAACTCCCATGGAACTTTGAGGTTACTATTTAAGGAGTATAACAGGAATGAGGAGAGTATAAGTACAACCAGCTTCTCAGCTGGAGATGGCTTGTGTCTGATTAGCTTCCCATGCTGGCAGAAGAGATGTCATCTGCTTGCACTGGTCATCTAGTGATACCCAGAAATATCACTACCTAATAGTAAATTAAATGTGCCCAGACCACACTCTGATGTGTAAGTCAGCTGGAACAAAAGTCCTCTGTCTGTACTTCTCTACTCTTTTCCGTGCTAAAACTGCTTTTTTTGAAAACAGTCCTTTGCAGAGGGTAATTTCCAGTCTAGACTGAAGTAGTGCTGATTAGCACATGCAAAAAAATGTGGTTTAGACTGTTTTACAGTTCAGCTGTATAGACAGTAGAATTCCAGTGCCCATGAATGTTTCCTGGAACTGTTTAATTTACTAATAAAAATGCACTCCAGGAATCTACAAGTCAGTATGAAGTCAGAGTGGCATAGGTTGTGTCCAAGTTGAAATCAGTTTCAGGTTCAGGATTGACTTTATCCTTTCAAAAATTTGCAATAGTTTTAGGAAGAAGTTCTGAAAAAAGTTGTGGACAAAGATATGAGAAAATCATGTAATTTTGTACCCAGTTGGCCCACTGAGAAGAGACTTAGTTTATTTTACTTGCTGTTACTTTCACAGTGGTGAGACAACCTTCATTGTTTATAAATGATTACCATTACGAATATATGGATATGTACAATATTACTACACATTTATTCTCTTATAAATAATTAGAAATTCTCTAATAAATAATTAGAAATTATTTGCAGAAGGTTTTAGAAATTTAGTAGAAAATTTTTTGAACTTGGTAAAGATGTTAGGAAGAAAGTTTCCAGGGGTTTTGTGGGTTTTTTACTTTTTTAATGTGGACTTAGAAAATTCATGGATTTTTTTTTTTTCAAAGATGTCTCAGTTACTTCACTTTTTTCTCTTTGACCAGCATAGTCAGGAAATCTGGAAAGTGTTAATTTTCTTTTTTTAATCAATATTTATCATGTGCCAAAAATATAGCAGAATGAAAGTATAAATTATGACCAAAATATTCCAGCAGCTGTAATATGTATATTCTTAATTGCAACAATGAGTACTGTGGAGGCCAAGTTTATAGCAATAGCGTGCTTAGGAAGACAAAAGCCTTGAGTTTTTCAAACAGCTGAGAAATCTTTCTGTTTTCACTCTAAGATAACTTTTTATATTAATCTATATTCATGCTACACAGATAAGAAAATACCAGTTTTAACAATAATGTTGGAGATAATTCTGTATTTCTAAAGTGACCTTTTACCAGTTTTGTGGGTTTTTCCATCAACTGCTACTACAGAAAAACCTTGTGCCTTATTCTGTTTGCCGGCTGGAAAGGATCAGCCCATTCTTCTAACAGAAAAGGTGATGGATGGGACTTCTTGTGGCCAGAATGGGCTAGATGTCTGTGCAGATGGTAGATGCCAGGTATGAATTACTTGTTTCAAACTTAGATACATGGGCACAGGTATGTAAGAGCAGTATTTGCTACATATGCATGTTATTTCTCTGATAGCATGTTGCAATTTGCATGACCAAAACTGAATGGCTCTTTTTGCATCATATTAAAATATTTTCAGCTAATTTCACTTGATGCAGCACAACATGTGAAGCACCAAAGGGTTTGGTTTGGGGAATGTTTATCTGTGTTGATAAAGATGCTTCCAACAAACTGCTGCGCAGTGAATAATTGAAATGAAATAACTGATTTAATTTTGTAAGGGAAAAGCTTTCAACAGGTTGGGAAATTTTGCCGTCAGATGTGTATATATATATATATATATATATATATATATACACACACACACACATATATATATATTATTCTTTTCCAACAGTACAAAATTTTACATCTAAAAGAACCAAGAACAACTGTGCAGAATAACAGATAATTACAGATGAATGCTTATGCTATTCCTCATCTTAATACTTGATTTGGCTCATAGAAGTTCTTTTCTCACTTTTATGGTGCCTCATATGGAAACTCTTCTATATAAAAATCCCCCAGTCTTGGGTTTTTGCTTTGTCTGCTTCTCATTCACACTCTGAATTCATTAGAAAATCNAGTGTGTGCAGGAAAAATATACTCAGATACTTCTCTGAGTTTGGGCTCTAGTTCACCATGCAGCAATTACATATTTATGTAATCTAAGATCATATGTAGTCCATTTTTCCTGAAAAAGTGTCTTTTTTTTATCATTCCCTTTTCACAACTGACTAATAAACACCAAAAAAAACCCCTTAAACTAAATTCACCTCACTAAGATTTAAAGTGAATGGCTTCTTAATAGAACATGATTTCTGTTCTTAAAAAATCCCTTGTTTTCTCTTTAATTTAGTTTTTATCTTCATTATTTATCAAATAGTCTTGAAGTATAATTGGTTTTATCCAATGCATTTATACAGTGCACAAGATTACCCTGTGATAACTTTACTAGACTTTAAAAGGCTTTCAATTCATGTCAGGCCAGCATATGATGGTAACTTCATTGCTTTTGTAAAGCTACCATTGTTATAAACTAATTAAATGTGATTAATATAGTAATGTTGAGATGCTTGAATAAACGTGATTGGTTTTAAATTGAATGCTTTTTAGGAAAACACAACCACTATTTGTATTTACATATCCTAGATGTGCTTATGCCCTATTCAGCACTTTACCATTGTGGATGGGGGAGGGGGAAGAGAAGAAAGAGGTAGAGACACATTGCAGTCACTTAGCAGGAGGGCCTGTGGGGTGTGGGTTTTGAATAGTGGCTGTGAAGTGCCACAGGTCCCACCAGGAGGTGGAAATGCAGTTATGTTTCTCTTGGACAGCAGCTGGTAGAGTTTGCTAACCATACAGGAAGAGTGAATGAAACAGTCTATGTAAAATCACAGGAAAATTTACTATGGGAGGAATCCCTTCACATCAGCTAGTGCAACCCTCATTCTGAGCAGGGATAGATCATGTTGATTAGGCATCTTGCAAAAGAGTGAGATGCCTGATGCAAAAGGCAGATTTATGGAAAACATGGTCTGTGTATCAATAACTTTATTTTCTTCTCTCACAGAAATTTGGCTGTGATGGCATATTAGGATCTCTGGCTCGTGAAGATCATTGTGGTGTATGCAATGGAAATGGAAAGTCATGCAAAGTTATTAAAGGTGATTTTAACCATACCAGAGGAGCAGGTAAGCCTATCTGTTTATTTTGAATACTCAGGAAACCAATAGTTTGTTGATTACTTTGGGCATTGGGAAATTTAAAAGGCTGTATTTCCTAAAATGATGCAGTTTCTCACAAGAACCTCAGATAAAGCTCTCTTAAGATAAGACATTTAAGATAATAACCCATGAGGATTTGAAATTCTTTCCAAAATTATCACACATTATTTCAATTAAAAAATCGAGGAAATATCTTCCATTAAGACACACTAGTTCATAGAAGAGCCTGATTTTTAAGAAATGTGAGAAATAAAATTTATATTTTTAGCAAATAAATGAACAGTTAACTCTTGTAGTGTTTACATTCATTTGGTATTCTTCAAAATAAATATCCAAATTATGATCTGTTACCTAGAGTAATGTTATTAAACGAAGCCAGGCAGTGAGAGATCATAAAGCCTAATGTGTGAAAAAGTCTAATATCTCTTCATTGTTTTAGACTAACAATAACATATCATAAAAAGCAAATAGATTCTCTGATGCAGAATGAACATGAGATTTTCAAATATGTTATGCAATCTGGACTTTGAATGAGAAAAAGTGACTGGCTGAATAAAAATAACTGACCAGATGCCACACAACAGTGTTGACGGAGTAGAGAATTGAAATCCTTATAATGTGCACTGTGCACCAGGTATACCCATTCTCCAATAAAGGTCTTTCTGGAACACATTTGACCAACTGCTTTCAGCGTTTGTCTACCATTACACTTTCAGTTTCTTGAGTAGAAAATATGTAGAATTTAAAGATGGTAAGTAAATCACATCAAAAAATACTGTAATTAGAAGCAGACAGCATGTATTTGTAAAATAAAGGTGTTCAATGCATTAGGCACTGAAGTATAGTACTTCAGGATAGAGGAGAACGTTAGGCATATGTGCTGGTTTAAAGGTTAACCAGGAGGAGAAATAAACCCAACTTAAAAGAGAGAACAAGTCAGAGTGACAATTTATTAAAAAGATTACAATAAATACAGTGATACAGATTAAAGTTGGTTTGAACCCACAAAACCCAGATGTATAACCCAACACCCTGGGGCACAAACAGAATGGTGTTCATTAACGCCTCTGCTGAGCACTACATGGTCCCCCTGAGTCTAAAGTAAAGTAAAGGAAAACTGTGTTTGAGGATGATGGTTGCAGTCTGATTGAGAGTGGTGGTCGCAATCCTGTCAAGGTTCTGGTCCTCCTTTGGATCCGACGAGTGGTGCCAGATGTCCCAAACACCCAAGATTATATGTGCTCAGGTTGAGATGGGAATGCCCAGTACCTCTCCCAGGATGAGGAGTTTCACAAGGGGTGATTTACTCTTTGAGTCGCGGCGTATTTTTTGACTCCTTGATGGCCCATTAGCAGATGTAACACCTCAGACTGTATATGAAGGTGCTGATGCCTCTCCAAAGGGGAGTTATCACCTCTGAGTCACTGGTGTGAAGACCCTATCTCACAGGGTTCCTTAACATCCAGCTTGTAACCTGAGGGGTCAGGTGTGCCCAGGGCAGCTGCTGCAAATGATCCATTGTTAACAGTTTGTTAGAAATAACATAGAGGCTGGAGAATATACAGTTTTGGTTACACCCACACAATAATAAGCTGGTCCCAGCTGCTCTCACTAGGACAGCATAGTCTTCAAATATTTGTCTGACCCTCTCTTAAGCTGAAGGTAAGGCAAAGCAAGGATCACAAACCCCAGATGAGTCTAGAGGACTACAAGACAAAAACCTGCAAAGCGCCTACTAGTAAAATCATGTTATGTCAGCTCTCTTCTATTGCTAATTATCCTCACATTTTCAAGTTTTGTCAGGGTTCTGCATCAATCGTCAGTGTTGCCATATTGCCATCTGAACAACTGTGTAAGTAACTATCCTTCTCAAGAAGCTTGAGCTATACTTAGAAAGTGCTGTTAGCTCTTAAAGAAATGAAAGATACTGCTTTGCAACAACTTAATTTTCATGTTTCAGGACTATAGGAAAGGTGTTGTAAACGCACAATATTCTGTTTTAGGACATCATAGCTACTACACATAATAAAAGTTTGGTAAATTGTTCCCTTTATGACATTCACCTGGGTAATCTATGTTTTTATTTGTAACATTTTTGGTTGCACAGCGTTTTCCACTTCTATTGCCTTTTCACTCCTTTTATTTAAAGTGAATTGCTCAACAGCCTGTCTTAGTCCTACACTATTAGGAAGCAATCATAATTTGAAGGAAATAATTAATAAGTAGATTTCAAAACAAAAGCCAAGCATAACAGGGTTGAATATCTTAATGCAAGAGGAAGGAAATAAAGCATAAAATATGTAAAAAACAAACAAAACAAAAACCAAACAGTGAGGATGCTTGGCTTTTAGTGCCATATCATTTGTTGTTACATGGTGAGTGAAGTTGAAATTCTTTTATGGTTGTCTGCTGGTAGTGATGACACTGAACTACTTAGCCAGAGATAACTTCATCTGCTCCAGCCCAAATCTGCCCAGCCTCACTGGTTCTGTTTTATTGTGGTATACTCTTTTAACTGTGTAACTTTGTATATGTATTACACATAATGCAGAATTTCATAACTTGTTTCAAGTTTCAGTATTTTGCAAGAATCCTCAAAATAGTGCTGTATAAATTAAAACTTTTTACATTTCAAAAGCAAAATAGGGGGAAAGAAATGAGGAAACATACAAGATGGACTTTTCTATGCTTTTCTTTCTAACCTGTGGTGTCTGGTTTCATGTTTAGGTTATGTGGAAGCTTTGGTGATACCTGCAGGAGCAAGGAGAATCAAAGTTGTGGAAGAAAAACCAGCTCACAGTTATTTAGGTAAATGCCTATTTTGGTCAATAGTGAAAAGAGCTAGCTCAACGTGCTTCTGTGACTGAATAAAACTAAGTGGAAAAGTAGATCTGTGAAAAACTTATCTAAAGAAATAAAAGAATTATTATGGACCATTTTTCATATAGGTTTTATTCAAACTTTC
>VWZD01000189.1:23386-42472 GCA_013396695.1 Sakesphorus luctuosus
CCCATCTTTCCTGTAAGTTGCCTTCAGGTATTGGAATGCCACAATTAGGTCACAGAATGTTCTAAGTTGGAAGGGTCAAATAGGATGAAGTTCATCTAACTGAATGGCCAAGTATAGGGAATAAATCCATGACTTTGGCATTATTAGCACTATGCTCTAACCAACTAGGCTAATCTCAGGGCCATGTAGACAACAGAAATTTAGAGAAATTTATTCCTTTTTCATGAGTAGCAAATTGATTTATCCCTTACCCTACAAACAGTAAAAGGAATTAAATACCCATAAAATAATGTCAGTCATGCTGCTCATTTTTGTTGATTAGCTCTTAATTGCATGTTATTTTAATTTTGCTTTTCTTAATTTCACTGGTTTAGGTCTGAATGAGGATCAACCAGTACTTTCCTACAATGTTTTTTTTGTTAAGTCTTTTTGCCTTACTGTTTTTGTAAGCATTTATGGAGAATCAGGAACAGGTCCGTTGCCGTATTTTGAATTAAAACCTCTGTTGTTGCACTTTTTTACCTTTCTTTTCATTTTTGGCTAGTTTAAAATATTTAAACTTTCTCTATTTGTAGGTTATTTATTCTGAAACCATCAAAATCTGAATTGAAAAGAAATAATTTTTGAATAGGCATAACATAATGAAAGATTTGGGGAGAGAGCTTAAATCTTTAATCTAGAAATAAGATTCTTCAAAATACTGTGGTTAATAATGTGAAATGTAATACAGATTACATTCAGTTGTGTTTCTGATTGGTTTCCTATCTTATAGTTCTATATACTAATTTTATGTGGAACCATACTTTGGTCTCTGAATTTCTGTACTTGAAATGAGTCAATGCAATCCAACACAGTTTCTTGTAGTATATTTTCTCACATTTTAGGATTAAGTTTTTAAAATAATAATTGTATAACTGGAGATACAGCTGTAAACACAATTAAATTCAGCATACATTAATAACTGTTGCTTAGAAAGTAGAAGATAATTTAAACTGAAGGAAGATTTGATCCTTATTGGCACAGCAAGGTCAGATTCAGGGGGATTAAATACAATGCGCTTCCTTGGATTTACTTGGTGGTCAGAAAACAGTCACTATGATCTGGAAACTGCAATGATTTTGCAAAATTGATTAGTAAAACTATAGCCCACATCAGTAGCATCATTGGGTGATTGTACCATTGAAGCAAATATTCAGAGATGTTGTACTTTAACACCTCAAATGTCTTCTTTATCTGAAATATATCAACATACACCACAATAACAGGAGCCCTGTCATCCTACAAGAAAAGATAAAGTATAACTTGCAGCTGCATTTACTGAGCCAGTTGACCTGTTGGTAACTGTCCTGTCCTATATAACTTCCTGTGAAGTTAAATAGGAAAAACCGTAAGAGTTTGTGATCCTTTTCTTATCAGTACAGTATTCAGGAATAGGAATTATTTGTAGCATACAGAAGAAGAGGAGTGTTTCTTTAAGTTGAGAATATTTCCCAAAGCGTACACTTATTAAATTTTTGATTAAAAATCATTCTTTTAAGAAGTAATTTTGTGATTTATTTTTAAAGAATAAACTAGCAATAATAACTCTTATTTATTTATAACCATTTTTGAGACTTGGTTCACTGTCAGGTACTTTTGAAAAAATAGAAGAACTGTTATAAAAAAGCTGCTTTAAGTATTTTCTAGATTCCTATGGTCTAAGATAATGCCTTTTTTTGATAAATTTTCATTTATATTTGGTGTTACAACTTTTTTTTTCAAAAAAGGTTCCCGATATAAGATAGAAAATGGAAAATTAAAATATTTCTGTCTGAGATACACTAGGTTTTGAGATGAGAGAGCTCATTCACATGACACATACAATGGCATGACAGATCCAGGCCCTATAATAAAATAATGTGATTGGTTAGTGGTATTTAACTATAGAAATTACTTGCAATCTAAACCCTGAATTTTTTCTTGGAAATGAGAGAAACTCTTTGTTTTCAGGTGAACTAAAGAAGTGGATTAGCTGTGTCATTATTCTCAAATATGTGATCAGGCTGCCTCAGGAATATAGACCCTTTGGATATGCAATGTAACACAGACCACCGACAATTACAATGACATTGTAATTGCCAATGGTCTGACAAGCACCCAGCCTATAGGTGTATTGTGTTCTGTGTGATTTCTTTTATGAAATACTTCCTAGTTTAAAAAAAAGACCATGTTGAGCCACATTTTGAGGGAGGAAGGTGTGGAAAAGCAGATGGTGTCTGACGAATAGTACAAAATTTTGAATCCCTAATTTCTGACAATGTTAATAGTTTTAGAATATCTTGAACCAAATTTATGTAATCTGTGTGGACTGTATAATTTCAGATTTCAAGGGAAACCAGTGAGAACCTGGTCCCAAACCCCTCAAAACAAAGCAGAGACCAGACTCCACTGAGCTTAAATACTCTGCTTTCATATGTGGAGGACCATTGAAAATGGTTAATAAAGAACACCTTTTGGAATCATTTTGCATCGAGATGAAACAAATGCCCTCTCTATTAAAAAAAAAATATTGACTTCACAGGGCTGCCTTTGAAAAACAGGTTGATAGCCTATGAGTAAAAATTATGTGCGAAGCTGGGAGTTACAACAGGCTGCCCAGCCAAGGGGAGTCTGTTGATCGAGTGTTCTTACTTCAACTACAGGAAGCATCATGCATACAGTCTCTGGTCTGGCTTGGGGATTTCAATAACCTGATATCTGCTGGAAAAACAGCATAGCAAGCTGTAAACAGTCCAGGAGACTCTTGGAGTATATTGAGGAGAATTTCTTAAGCCAGGTGATAAATGGCCCAACCAGAGTAATATCATTACTGACCTTGGTCATTGCTTACCAACACAGATGAACTATTTGGAGAGATGAAGACTGGTGACAGCCCATACTGCAATGATCATGGTGGAACTCATGTTTTTGAAGGATATGGGCCTGGTGAAGACTAAAGCAAGGGCTCTGAGTGTTATGAGAGCAAACTTATATTTGTTTAAGAAATTAATGGATGGGACCCCTGGAAAACTGCCCTAGGGGATACAGGAGCAAATCAGAGCTCACAGTTCTTTAAGGATTTAGAAGAATGACTTTTAATATAGATTAAGAATAATAGTATTTCTTAGATTGCAAGAGCTCTTGATTACAACTTGTAAGAAGTCAGGCAAGGAAGGCAGGAGACCTGCACGGGTGAGTAAGGAACTCCTGGTAATACTAAAGTGTAAGAAGGGAATGCATGAACCCCTGAGATTAGCTCAGTTGGTTAAAACCTGGTTGTAATAATGCCAAGGCCATGGGTTCAATCCCCTATGTGGGCCACAGACTTAAGACTTGGACTCGATGATCCTTGTGGGTCCCTTCCAACTCAGAATAGTCTATGATTCTATGATAAGCAGTGGAATGAG
Source organism: Sakesphorus luctuosus (assembly GCA_013396695.1). NCBI lineage: Eukaryota > Metazoa > Chordata > Aves > Passeriformes > Thamnophilidae > Sakesphorus > Sakesphorus luctuosus. Next base: position 26,812 of record VWZD01000189.1, read on the forward strand.
GAACATATATCCTGGAAAGTAGTATATAGGGTCTGGAAGACTAAGGCACAGTTGGAGCTGAATTTGGCAAGGAACGTGAAGAGTTTTGTTATGTTTTTAGTCAGAGAAGAAGTATTACAGAAAATGTACACACAGGAGAACTAATGATAATGGGCAAGAAGTAGGCTGCAGTGCTTAACAGTTCTTTTGCCTCAGCTACAATAGTAAACACTTTTCTCACATCTTTCAAGTGGCCCTGAAAATCAAGGTAGGGAATGGTAGGATTAAATTCCTCCCATCATAGATCAAATCTGAGACCACTTGAGGAACCTGAAAATACACAAGTCTATGGGACCTAATGACATGCATCCCATGGTCCTGAGGGAACTGTCTGAGATAGTTGTCAAGTCACTCTCAAGCATATTTGAGAAGTCATGGCAGTCAAGTCCTCAGTGACTGTAGAAAAGGGAATATTGCACCATTTTTGAAAAGGATAATAAAGAAGACCCTGGGGACTACCTACCAGTCAGCCTTACCTCAGCTGAAATTGTCAAAAATTTACCCAAATCTCAGTTCTTAATATTCCTATGATGGCTTGAAGGGACACCTGGTAACCTGAAACAATTACTTCCTTGGCAAAAGATAACAATGACTGTACTCTCATTTAGAACTGAATTTCAGGTATGTGTCCTATATTTGCTTTAGAAGAATAAGGGTCAGTAAAAATGGCATTATTTTGATACTTTTCTGGAGAGTACAACTATATTTAGTACAAGGCAAAAGGAAAAATTCACAAAATTAATACAGAAGTATGATTTTTCCATAGAAAAATAAAAAGGATTAGTAGGCACTGATTTACCTTGTGCAAGACCAGAACCAGATCACTGTTGCTCCCCATTGAGAACTGGAAGATTTAATATCTGAACTTTAATTTTTTTATAGCTTTATGGCTGTATAGCCCCTTGAACATCATTGAAATTGGAAGACTGTATAGCCCAGGTGTGGTAATTAAAAAATACATTGCATTCATCACCATCACTTACATGCCATTTTTAGGAAGGCTATTTTATGCTCTGTGGGGATATGCACTTGTAATGAGCCCCCTTGGTTAGGCACTGAAATCATGGTCATGGTTAGAGCTGCAGTAGGTTTTTCCAGTTCCAGGGTTTTTTTGGTTCTCTTTTTAGTTGTAGGTGTTTGCTTGAATTGCTTGAGAGAGGATACACTTAGGTGCTGTATTTTCTTCCTGTATTGGATTACTTTGTACAGGACAACCTTCTCTGTTAAAAGCTAAGTAGAAAGGGAATATGTATGGTGTGGAATAAAACTCACTGAACTTGCTTACCATACAGGGTGTGACAGAGTCAAAAATAGAAGCTGGACTGCCTCAGTCCGAGTCCAAATTTAATGTTTGAGGATACCCTTTATTTGTCTACCATCAGTGACTAGCGAGGAATCTGGAAGAGAAAATGCAGGATCTCTGTATTTCTGTATTTTGGAGCTGGGATTCCAGTTTCCTGCACATGGGTTTATGCTATGGCACACATGTTCATTTTAAAGACAAGATGAAATGATTTGTGCTGCTTTCTGGGGAGAGGATGCTGCTCCATCTGAGCAGCATGACCCAGCTGGACCTTGGCACTTTCAAGTACATTCTTTTAATGAACAGGATTATCTCCCTGCAGTTTGAAGACTACATAGAACTTAATTACCATTAAAAATAGACTGTTTAAACCTAAAATACCAATTTTTAAATCGTGTAAAATCACTGGTTATTTTTAGTACAGACTGTTCTACAGCATTAATGGCTTTTATAGCCTTAACATTTATTACACAGTCCTGCAGTGGTACACATCAGTGGTGTCTTATTCTATAGGCCTGTTGCCATTGTTTCCCATAGAAACAAAACATAACAGTATAAATATGAATACGAGAGGAGATGATTACAGGAGTGACTCACGTTAACTTACAACTTTAAAAAGGGAAATTTTGGAACATGTAGAGGTTCCCTGACAACAATCTGATGCCAAACATGCAATTTCAATGAAGACAAATATGTAAAACTTCTTGTCCAGAAAGTGACTTCAAATACATTCTACTTCTCACCTGATTGGAACAAAATAAAATAAAATAAAATTACAAATCATTTACAGAAGAATCTATTCAGTTTACTGTAGCAAACCAATGTAAAATCTTCTGTTCTTGGTGTATGAAATATATCACATCTGACTTGATGATGTTTTAAAATATAAATTAGGTCAACATGAGGAATGATTCAGCCAAAAAGAACAAGTTTTTCCTATTTCTTAGAAGCATCCAATTATGTGGTAGAAGTGTATAAAGTATTATCATATTCTAAGGTAGAGAAAAAGGCAAATGTAGTTATTAGAGGGGAAAGATTTCTGAACTAGATTGATTTTTTTGTTGTTTTTGGTAAGTTTTTAGCCTAATTCCATACATCTTGAAGAGTCTCTTGTGAAAATTGTGTTTCCCAAGCCTTTGTGGATTATAGAAATGACCACCCTGGATGCCTTTTGCCTTAAGTTAACTCTGTGTTCAAATTACAAATTATGCTGGAGCCTGTCAGGCATTAAAACACTGATATTAACTTGAAGTAATGTTAAATACACATGGTTTCGCCAAGCATTCCCTCTAAAAGATGTTTCTGAAGCATGTTCTGTTTGAGGAGAAGTCAGAGTTAGGTGTTTTTACCTACTTGTTAAATTATCTAAACAGAAAATGAAAAGAGAACCAAAGCACTACTAAGAGACACCTTTTATATTAGTCCTTTTCTGTACATTTTGCAGCTCTTCGGGATGCTGGAAAACAGTCAATCAATAGTGACTGGAAGATAGAGCATTCTGGAACATTCAATATTGCTGGGACCACGGTCCATTATGTTCGGAGAGGCCTCTGGGAGAAAATATCAGCCAAAGGTCCTACAACATCACCTTTACATTTACTGGTATGACAATTCAGTTTTTTTACTTGATTCCTATCATATAGCATGGTAACTAATATTTTTTTCTGGGACTCCTGAAAATAATGAGATCTTTGTAATATATACCTGCTTTTGTATTTATATATGCATATACAAAAGCAGAGGTGTATATNATGAATGTCATAAAAAGCTGATGTGCCAGTTAAGAAGAGATTCAAATTAATATCAGATGGTTTTAGTCCTGGCTGACTATACCACAGCATCACCATTTCAGAATTGCAATCACCAAGTCCTCCATGAAGAAGCAGATTTCTGATGCATTTCAGTGTAGCAGGAGAAAAATTAATAGCCACCAGAAAGAAAGAGAGAGAGATGATGGGAGAGTACTTCATAATTCAAATCCTTCAAATGCCAGACATTTTCTTGGTAAAGCAAAGTATTTTTCCCATTGGCATTATTTGGGTACTCTCATTAATCTCCTCGAACAAATCTATTAGGAAGGTTGAAAGACAACAGAGCATTAAGTCACTCTGTTGTGGTTTTCAGAATTAACTCCATGCAGTTTGGAGTTTGTTTTCCACAGTGTCTGTCTATATAGGAAGGTTTTCCTTCGTCTGTGTCTTGCAGGTGCTGCTCTTCCATGACCAGAACTATGGTCTACACTATGAATACACAATCCCACTGGATCCGCTTCCTGAAAATCAGAGCTCTAAAGTACCAGAGCCTCTTTTCATGTGGACGCATTCTACCTGGGAGGACTGTGATGCTGTTTGTGGAGGAGGTAAAATGAAAGAAAAATGTGAAAGCACACAGACACACACCTATATTAAAAATGAATATATATACAGTATGCATGTATATACACAGTGCCAATGTGCATCTATATGTATGTACACTGTTTGTCTATATATATTTAAGACTGATGGTCAGTGTTACATATTTAATAGTAATATCCTGTTTACAGCTTGTATGATGCCATACAATATGTACCTGCGTCAGTCTGATGCCTTCCGTTTGTATTAAAAAAACTGTGAATACTCTGGGAAAAGATTCAAACTAAGTACAGTAAGTAGCAAAAGATGATAATGAAGAAAGAAAATCTAGACCAGAAAGCAAATTCAGGACACAGTTTCCAGGAAGAAATACAAGTGCAAGAGCTAGAACAAGAATAGAAAGTTCATATGCATTCCACTCTGTATTTGGAAATATTGAAGATAAATGATCTGTAAGAGACATTTCAAACCACAGAAAAGCTGAATCCCAGGTTCAGATCAAATATGTACAGTTAGTAAGATGCGTTGAGGAAGATCCAGAAACATATGGAACAAATATTACAACATCAGATATTAGTATGTTGATGTGATATTTTTCCTATGTTTGTTAACCATAAAAATGTGATGTTGGAAGAACAAAGTATAATTGTGAAAACAAATATTGGAACATGAACAATATTGATGTAACAGAAGTCTATAAAACTGCTGCCTAGAAGATGTTATTCAAATAGATAATTACACTGAGAAAATGCTTCAGAGATTTTTGTAATGATTGCAACTTACAATGATTTGTTCATACCTTGTGCAAATTAGTCAGACCGTGAACACTATTGATTTTTGATAACTGTCTTTCCTACTTACAACTTTGACAGTAATAGTTGCTCTAATCAGCCTTTCTGAAAACTGCTGTGCACTTTGTGATTGAATAGGAAGGCCTGGAAACACTTTATTTTCTCAGAGCAGCAGCATAAGGAACTCACTGTTCTAGCTCCTTTGACTCTGTGAACAATCCTGGTGCTGTGAAAGATTGCTGTAGTTTCCATAAACATGCTTTTTGTGGTTTTATAAGAAAGCTTCTTCCCTAGAAGGTATTTTGTACATGGTTCTAGTAGCATCCTCTGATTCTTAATAGTGCATTCCTAGTACTTGTGAATTCATGCTCTTTACAGCTTCCTGAAGTATTTTTAGAATAATTTTAATGCTACTACAATCTGTCATTAGTGTCTGAAATATTTCTAAACTTACCTCTCATCTGCAGAAGTCTTAAAATGCAGTATGTTGGTTATTTATTCTACATTAATGCTTAAATAACTACTTAAATGTTTTATTGTAATGTTTATAATATTTTTCTGTTGTAACTCCATTTTATGTTATTGTAAAAAAATAGCTGAGTTGATACAAAGTTCCATAAAAGGTATTTTTACTGCAAATATTCCAAAATACAAGTGAAAGATTTTTTTTTTTTTTTTACTTCAGAAAAAGTATTTTAACTGTTCTTTTAGTTCTTGGCTTAAATATCAAGCAATAATGAATCAAAAGTGCTGCAGCTTGTACCCTGTCTAAATATTTGTGATTCAAATTCAATACCAATATTTTGATTAATCTGAATAAATAATATAACAATTATCAATGGTTTTGCTTAAATGCTCAAAGTGTTTGTCAGGATGAAACTATTGATGAAGCACTGTGGTTTCATTTATGTTTATTTATGTAACTGGTCTGTGACCTTCTGTGTTGCAGAAAAGCTTTCTTTGTGTGAGAGGGAATATGAATGCACAAATGTATACGTAAATACAGAAAGAATTGTCAAACATTTCAAACATTGTGATGTGATAGATTAGTTGAATGTGCTCTCACATGCAGAACCACTGTATAAAATGTCAGCTGTGGTGATGTACATAATGTGCATTATAACTTAAGTACTCCAACCAGAGACTCATTTTTGACTTCTGCTGAACATGCGTACTTAAGTCTGCCCTGCTCATGCATGCACCCTCTTGGTCAGTAAACTTCCAGACAGAGTATTAAAAAATAGCTGTAGGAAAAAAATAGTTATGAGTCTATTTTCTACTGATTGAAATCTTGCGCTGGTTTAAAGGTAAACCAGCAGGAGAAATAACTCAAAAGAGATTACAAGTCAGAGTTAAAATTTAATAAAAATATTACAACAAATACAATGATACAGAGAAAAATCAAGTTTAACCCACAAAACCCAGAAGTATAACCCACCACCCTGGGGCACAAACAGAATGGTGTTCATTATTCCCTGTGCTAAGCACCACGCAGTCCCCCTGAGTCCAAAGTAAATGGAAAATGAAAACCTGTTGTTGAGCATGATGGTCACAATATGGTCGAGAGTGGAAGTCACAGTCCTGTCAATGTTCTGATCCTCCTTTGGATCCAATGAGTGGTGCCAGAAGTCCCCAAACACCAAGATTGTATATGCTCAGGTTCAGATGGGAATGCCCAGTACCTCCCCCAGGGTGAGGAGTTTCACAGGGTTGACTCTGTGAGTCATGGGATATTTTTGGAATCTTTGATGGTCCAGGTCATTGCAGTTGCCTATTATGCCAGTCCCTAATGGCCCATGAGCAGACATGACACCTCAGGCCGTGTGTGAAGGTGCTAATGCTTCCCTGGAGGGGAGTTATCACACCTGAGACACTGGTGCGAAGACATAAACATTCACACATCTCACAGGCTTCTTTAACACCCAGCTTGTAGCCTGAGCTATCAGGTGTGCCCTGGGCAGCTGGTGCAAATGGTTCATTATTAACAGTTCATGAGAAATTATGCAGAGGGTATAGAAAACACAGGTTTTTTTACACCTACACCATTATAAACTGGTCCCAGCTGCTATAACTAGGACAAATCTTTAATTCAAAAGACTGATAGTTTTTATCAAAATTTGGCTCCAGTCTAATTACAGGTTACTGCTAGTGGTAGGAGTTACATTGAATTCTAATTTCTAATGCTTCCATGTTCAAGAGATACCAAGCTCCAGTCATCTATCAGGGCAAGGATTCTGTACAGAACATTCACTAGGTCTCTGCAGGCACTACCTAGCATCCTAAATTGTTACCCTACAGATCAGGTCATCTGGCCTGTTTAGTTCATGGGAAATAGTGTAGGCTCCTTACTGAAGGCTCATGTACTGATTCCCTTTATCTGAGTGCCAGCCACAAGTTATCATTCCTTTCCTCATTTTATGTAGTAATTAACAACTGTACTTTCCTTTGTAATTTTTCTGCAAGCTTTGCTAAATCCTGGAGTTTCAATGGTTGCGAAAAAAATTTATCCTAGTAAAACTAAGGATTTGGCCTATGACTAGTTACAGAAATAAAGAAGCAAAACTCTGTCAACAATGGTGTGCAAAGACTGGATTACAAATTCACAGTGTTCCATACAAAGTACAGTACCTCTCTTAGACTCCCTGCTACCTTTGATTTTGTTATACCAGTTTTGCAGTTCTTGTAGCCAAACTGTACCTGAAACATCTGTATCAGTGTCTTTCCTTTAACCAAGTTGCATAGCCCCGGTTTCCTCTTTATTCTACCTGCTTCATTTTTCTACTAGGTGAAAGAAAGACAACAGTCTCTTGCACAAAGATTATGAACAAGAATATCAGTCTTGTGGACAACAAGAAGTGCAAATATTTAACAAAGCCTGAACCACAGATCCGCAAGTGCAATGAACAGCCATGCCAGACCAGGTAATAGTGATTTGGTTACATTAAACTATAATATCTTAATCTAAAAATCACAGAGTTGACTGCCTATGGCAATGAATATTCTGTAAACATATACATCCAAAATGCAAACTTACTCCATGATTACGAAACTGGACATGGTAAAAAAACCCTGTTTATATTAGTTATATTTATCGTAAGTGTTTTGCGTAATCACTAGCTGTATGATTTGATGCTATAGTTATTGTTCATCTTTTGTTATAGAATTAGATAAGTTAAGTATGAGTAGTAGAGACTGGACAAAATATAAGTTTTGTTAAGTCTCTAGAGGGGAAAAATGATGCCTAAGGATTTTAGTGTATCTTTTGTGGATTTAGGATTTTTAGAATTATGTAGGTCTTCCTGGATTGTTCTCATATTAGGTGGTGATAGAAGTTACTAAAACATTTCTCATACATTCTTAAGCTCTCTCAAGGACATGATGTTTTGAAGAAGACACCTGCAAGAGAGCTTCAAGAGAAAACAATAGAGAGGGCCCAGAGCCCCTCAAAGGGGCAGTCTATATGGGTGGACACCAAGAGAAATTGGAACCCTCTGTTGGCTACAGATAACATAGCTGTTAGTGGTTGGAGGTTATAAAAACTGGAACATCCCAGCTCATGTTTGTGCATGTTTTGTAGTGTGCACCTTAGAAGCTTCTAATAAAAGTATTTATCTATCTTTCTCCACTAACGTTGTTTTGAGTGCCTATTTTGCAGGAATTTTAGGCATCACTATAATGGAAAATACAGGGGAAACAAAAACACTGGCTGTAGTTTCTTCTGAATTTTAATGAAAGAGAGCCCTTACCTAAATCAATTCTTATTCTATAAAGCAGTTCATTACTTTCCTTGACAAGTGCTCTTACAATCTGAGAGACTGCTGCAAAATTAGAATTTAAATGCACTTTATATAAAGATATATATTGGATTTAATACCATATTTTTAATAAATGATGTATCATAGTGTTTTTTTTTCAGTCAAGGTTTCTCTTCTTTAAAAGCTCTCTGTAAGCTCTGAGTACACTAAATAGTAAGTAAGTAAATAAATACCCCCTGTTAATCACATTTACTGCATTTATGCAGCCTGAAGTATAGAAAACCTTCCCTTCATTCCTCTCTTCCCTCCCACCCCATCATTTTGTATGGATCAACAGGCTGAACTAGACTCTGGTGGCTGAATGTTGGAAGAGCAGGAGGCAGCTGCAGTGTGCAGCCTACCACCCATTTGGTGTTCCTTCAGCTGAACTGGCAGCCTGCTGCTTGCTCTGGCTGGCCAGGCAGCACAGTGACCCATTTCAGAGTTTTCCATTCTTTTTCCATATGGTAGCTAAGAATTACAACTAAGGAGGTCCTCAAGTACTGTGTAGACTTGTTTAAAGTCTGCCACCCTTCAAGGGAGGCGAAGAGCAGCTAGCAATAGCTGGCTAGCATCCCCAGAGTAAGCATCAGGATCAGTCTGCTGCAGTCATCTGGAAGACAGGTTGGTGGTGTTTTTAAACAAAACAATGCAAAGTAAATAAAATGCAAATATTGTTAAAGAAAGTATGTCAAGTGAACTAGAAGACATAAGTTCTTGGAAAGGATGAAGAACTGAAATTGGTAAAATGCAAAGTAGAACAAAAGCACTGAGATCTGGACTTCCCCAGACTAGGGCATTTACAATTCAGAGAAATTATTTATGATCTATTATATGCATATTTGAGCAGATTTTATTTTTTAACATCACCGTGCACTTAATATATAGAAATGGATCTTTTTCTGAGGCATTGTCAACTATCACCTCTCAACATTGTGTGCTTTTTCCAGCTGATTAAATGGAGCATTTTTAAATGTTGCTAACTGATATTCAGAGTGGCTGTACTGAAAAATATAGAAAGACTCTTGGTGATCCAATTTTTAATCACAGTATAAGTGATCATTACAAAGTAAAAATTGTTAGCTTTCAACAGAAATGTAACTAAAGCATACTCTTGCATAACTACTTATTTGTTATTGGCACTTGAAGAAGTATCTTAAACTCTATTGCATTATCTTGACAGGCTACGATTTGTAAGTTATATATCTGGACTGATAACAAAAAAAAATACCCTTTGTTAAATGTTTTATTTTCTTGCTACAAATGCATGGCAGAAGGTTGAAAGAGATTTGTTAAATCTCAGTTTCCAAAAACTCTCCTTGAAATCTAAGTCTCCTGGAATACACTTGTGTACTGCATCGGGGTAGAGCTGTTTGATTTTTAAGGGCACAAAGCCATAGTCTGGATCTGCAGAACATCTGGGGAAAATTATGTTCTAGAATGATTGCTTTCCAAATATGTAGACTCTGCCAAACTGCTTCAGCCCTCCTTGCTGCTGTGATTTAAACCATGTGCCCTGAGTTAGGCCTGACCCTAAAGAACATGAAGAATTCTGAGCTTTTATCCTTTCTCCAGAGCAACGAGCATTTCACACTGGAGTGATTCTTGCAATGGAGTATTTTCAAGGAATGCATGCATGGAATGCCTTTGACATAGATAGTCATAAAGACAGAGAATAGCAGGCAGGCTGATCATTGATGTGTCATCTGTAAAATGTACATGTGTCTTGGAACTTTTTTTAATGGAATTATAATTAGAGAAAAATAGTTTGAAAACACAGGGTCAGTGGGCTGGGGAATGAAATAATATGAACATCACATTTAATGTAAACTATGTTAGATTATGTCCATTAGCAAAGGGAAATTTTAAGGAGGCTGAAAATTTGCAAGTATGTCTTGGATATGTGCACTGGTGAGCAAGAGAGTAAGATAATGTGATGGTATTTTTCCCTTCCTGATTTCTTAATACTGCATTGATTGTATTTCTTTGCAGGTGGATGATGACAGAATGGACACCATGTTCAAGGACATGTGGAAAAGGGACCCAGAACAGACAAGTAGCCTGCACACAGCAGCTCAGAAATGGGACACTGATCAGAGCTAGAGAAAGGGATTGTCTCGGACCAAAGCCCGCTTCTGCACAGCGCTGTGAAGGGCAGGACTGCATGACTGTGTGGGAGGCAGGAGTCTGGTCTGAGGTGCTGCATTTATTTATACAAATAGTCCTTAGTGGTTATTTGTGCCTTAATATTTTCTGGGAATAAGATTTTTTCACTATCAAGTGCCACTGCTCAGCCTAATGATTTTCAAAGTCCTCATGCAGTGATTTGACAATGGGTTCAGAGACTGGGAAAACCAGCTGTGTAGAACTACTACATTTTACCTAGGTAAAGTCCTGGAACAGTTTTTTTTGGCCATTTTCCTGTCCTGACTCTGGTGATGGGCAGCTCGGGGCAAATAGGCCTCACTTATCAGCCACAAGATGTTTAGTTCAGAGTGGAAACGTCTCCCATGTACTTTTGTCCCAAGGCATGTTGATCAGCAGATGGTTGATGCCAACCTGCTCCAGAGAGGCTTAGAGGGGAGCTGTTGGCAAAGAAAGACATTTCCTTCCTACATCTCTCTTCTTGCCTCTTTTTCCAAGAAAATAGCAGTGGGCAAAATGGCTTGTAAATAACACAATTCCACAAATGCTGCATCTTGAAGGATTGCTGTAGAATGTATTTATTGTTCAAAAAGCTTTATTAAGGCCTTTTAATGTACTTGTCCATTTGGCTTTCTTCATTTTCTTCTTCATCTTTGTTTTCTTCTTGTAAAAAGCTATGCCTACTTCTAAAAGTAACTGACCATGGAGGATGTTATTATCATTGCCATCTGGAGAAGATAAAGAGCTTATTTAGAACTTTTCCCTTCACTGGAAGAATAAAGGCAATTCTGATTGCCCCCCCTACTAGAAGTTGTGCTATGAATCCCTCTATGATCAAAATCAAATAGTAACTTCTGAATGTGGGTGCAGTCCCTTCTTTTGGACTGCTTTACTCACCAGCACCATTTGTCCCCCAGGCAAGGAAGAGCTAAGAAATAAGAAATGTTCTAAAGGATGAAAAGCAGATGCTAAGGTAGAGAGAAGTAAATAGCAGCAGTTCTTAGTTTGGTACACAAAGGTTCATAATGCAAGGGCTGGTTGACAGAAGAAAGGCATTCAATTGCAGAGGTGAGAAAAAGAAACACATGGGTTGTTTAGTCAGTGTATTTTACTTCAGAGATGAGAAATGAGTGAGCATGTTTTTGTTGGAAGCAATAAATATATTTTGAAGAGTGAGGTATTTCCCATGGCAATTCCTACTATCACCATTATATAGGAAGCTAGCCATTACTGCTTCCTGCAGTTAAAATCAGCTTGGCAAGGGACAGTTTTGAACTGCAAGCAGTGGGACGATCAAAAGCAGTGATAATGTTTTGAGAAGGAAATGGCATAATTTTTGGCAGTATAAGTGGGAATGGTGGAAAAAAAGTATAGATTAGGACCTTCTGTGCAACTTGAAGACATGCTGTCTCTACAGTGACTTTGAATTTTGAAATTCAGTCTGGATTCTTGCATAGTTTTAGAATATTTACTTTTCCATTTTAACTTTTTTTCTCCTCCCAAAAAAAGATGTTAGACACTAGGAGAGCTTTTCTGAAGTTGTTCATTCTTATGAACACTATTTTGATTTTCTTTCTTTGTATTTCCTTTCTTTGTAGAAGATTGCCTAATATTTTTAGTATAACCTTTTGCATTCACTTAATCATAACTTTCCAGATGTTTTCTTATTCAAAAGCCTATTTTTTTCCATAAGAACATAATTTTTGATCTAATTTTCTTATTTTAGCTTAAAATGAAACAATTATCATAATGCCATATAAGGAATTTTTGTTCTGCTTTTAGTTTTTACCAAATCTAATGTCAATGCAATTGAAAGTTGGAAGTCAGGAAATCACTGAAACCGTGAAATACTTACATTGGCCTGGCAGAGGTCATTAGAAGATGATAAAAAAGGGAGTAACTATGCCTCTTTTAGAAACCTGAAAAACATCTTTTTCCAACAGTGCTCTGTAAAGTGTGGTAAGGGAGTACGGCATCGAACTGTGAGGTGCACCAATCCACGCAAGAAATGTGTTTTGTCCACAAGACCTAAAGAAGCAGAGGACTGTGAGGATTATTCCAAATGCTATGTCTGGCGAATGGGAGACTGGTCTAAGGTAAGTAATCCTTGACAGTACTACCCCATAACATAATACATTTTGCAAATCGAGTTCTGTGTAAGAATTGCTTTTATAAGAAGTGTACAAGTCTCTCAGCTGAGGGAAAAATATGGCTAAAATAAAAAAAACAAAACACAAAAACTTATCTAAACTGGTAGTCACGGTAAGACCACAGTATAAATAAAAATCAGAAATATGAAGAAGGTGAAGTGAGGTGAATATAATGCAAATCTGGTATAAATTTATTGTTGGCAGTAGGTAGGCAAACAACTTCAGAAACTTCAGTTTGCTCTAACTTTATAGTTTCCATATTTCATTAATTTATGTGTGCACATTTTATTTGTGTTTCCAATAAGTTACACCCTCCAACCTTATAAGGAAGCACTTTTAGCCTATTAAATTTCCACAGGGACCATTTGACATCTAGGAAGCCTCTATTACTATCTGTTCTGGACACTTGACATAATTGTCAGTACATTATTTTCTTGGTATGGGTTTTGATTTTAGTGAGATCCATAAGCATAGGCCAGACTGTAACAAACAATATTGGTTAGATCTGTGATTGAGTGTGTTATTGGACTGGTACCTTGAACATTTGATACAGGTTTGAACATCCAAAACATGCTGTAATTCTGAAATTGTACCTTTTCAAGATTTTCTCTTACTGTATCACAGACCAAAGTCTAGCAGAAAGATTGTAATATCTTTTTTTTCCCTTTGCTTCTTTTCATGACTTTGCACACAACACTTTTACTTTCAGCACCTAAAATTATTGCAGAGGTTTTGTTACTTGCTTGTATGGAGAAGTATTTAATGTATTTTTAGTTGTCTTTCATGTGCTGTAGGAGCTGGAAACAAGGACTAAAGCCAGCACTATATGACTAGCCCACCTTCCAAGAATTAGCTGCAAGTACTCTGTGAGTAACTAGCTCCTTCAAAAGCACATAGAATAACCATTAATTTTTAAAACAATAGAAACAACTAACTTACAATAGTTGTGTTATTTTTACAAGAAGATATATTTGGCAATAAAGTTTAGTATTTGCATTTCTATACCACATAACTGCAGTTAAACCATGCATCATTTAGCACTAGCACCAATGGGAAGTAAAACTATGGAGAAATGACCATCTGCTTTCTTATTTGAAGCAGTCATTCAAATTGGGATTGCTAAGGCAACGCAGGGATGCTCAGACAGTTACACTTGTTCCCGATGCCCTCTGGAGAAAAGAACTTTATCTAATTCAGTACTTTTAACAAACATCCATGTCATAGATGAATGTACAAGAACTTGCGTCTTCCAGTCTTGTATTTTCTGTTTTCCTGCTGTAATCAAAGTTGTAACACTCTCACCTAAATTGTACTTTAAACTTCAAAATTAGGATATGAGGAAATATTACATGTGGAATTAACAAAGTCTTTTGGACAGTTAACATACAGTCTGACTGTGACATGTGCAGTAGAGATTTTCCAAGACTTATACCAAAATATATACAATTTCATTTCTCAACAGAGACACAAGTTCAATTTAAAATACACTTGGATTTCCATTTTTTTTTCTCTGTTACTCTTCTGTTCCATTGCAAGAGTACATAGCAACATGAAGTCATGGCATACATGTTAGTATGTCTGCAGTGGGGGAAAAAAATGGAAAGCTCAGATAAATCTTAATCTTTGCTCACTGTTTGTTTCTAACCCAGAGGTTCAGTGCAGCCTTCTGTGTTCACTGCTTTTACTCTTTAGGATTATTCTTGACATTGACAGAAGGCTGTTCCTTTGAGCAGAGCCAAGTTTCCCCAAGCTAATGCCAAGACTTGGCTTGAAAAATTTAAATGACGCTTCTCACACATTGAAACAAGAGGCTTAATGTGATCCTTGGCTTTGCTGCTTCCCTTAAACTCCAAAAGTATAATTTTAAATGAAGCTTAAATTGCACTATTACTGAAAAGATAACATGATTAATAAGCATGTTAGTGCCATGACTTAATTTGTGTTAGAGGTATAGTCACATAGAGATCAAATAGTTCTTGAGCTCCATGTTTAAATAGTAATACCAAGATCACAGAAAATTTGACCAAAATTCCAAGCTCCAACAGGTTAATGAACACAGTAATCCTTCTAAAACTCAAATTTAATATGAAAGAAGTCTGTGTGACCTGGGCTGTATGCAGCATTAACTCTTTAAAGTCAGGAAAGTGGGTCAGGAGGCTGAACATCACTGTTCTTAACATCAGCTGGGCTGTGTGTCCACTCTTGTGAGGAGCATGGCTATGATGAGAAAGTAAAGAATAAAAGCTCAAATTTAGCTTCTGGAGCCAACACCCAGTAATATTACCAATTACACTGTATTTTCACAGTGAATGCTGTACTTGGGATACCCTGCTTAACAATGTAAGAGTTACCTTCAGATAAGGAATGCTCATAGATAGTAGCTATTCCAGTGCCAGTGAGAGTTAAGTGTTATTAGCAGCCATGTCCCTTACTAAGCTGCCCATTGACTACCCATTTCAAAGCCATATGACAGCAGGGTCACACTTAGAGGAATGCATCGTCTAAGTATAAACAATAAGGGTGGGAAGAAGTAAAATGAAATGCATATGAACTGCATGTTTTATATATCTACCTGGCTTACTAGAGAACACGTAATTCTAGAAGTCACTCTCCAAAAAAGACTTGTATGTCAACAGCATAAGGTGCTCAAAGGGCATACTTTACTTTATGTAGGAAGCTGTGTATGTTTTTTTCTTCTATTATGTAGACTCTTCAGAACACTGTTGTAATTAATGAAACATGAGAGGCAGGATGAATTTTGGAATGGACAAAAATTTGGAGAGTGAATTCTGAAAATAATTATTAAAAACTTAAGTTTGATATGATATTACACCAGAAACTTTTGGAGATATTCAGCAAGGGATAATAGGATCAAAAGACTGGAAAATGAAGTATAATTTAGAAGCATCCATTTATAGAGATGAAAAAATATAAAGTATATGTGTATAGAAGACTGGAGAAGATAATGTGGCGTAACTTGTAAAAAGACTGAAAAGTGGATGCATTCTGTAGAAACTAAAGCAGGAGCAGCAGCGGAATTTCTAGACAGTATCTATAGGTTAGACTAGAGATGCAGACAAGTCAAATG
>VWZD01000190.1:0-83263 GCA_013396695.1 Sakesphorus luctuosus
GTTCTTGGTCTTCATTCACTCTCTAAAAGCAAGAAGACTTTTTTGTCCTGATACCCTTTGACACTGAGGTGCCAATGATTCTTCATTACCACTCTAAAAGAAACAATACCTTTGTGTCCTGGCACCTTTTCCCTGGGAGGAGTCTTGGTCTGTCTTCAATTCTGGGCTGAAAAATGGCAATTTCCCAGACCTACTGGTGCCAAGGAATGATTGAGCTTTGCGCCCAGATAAAAGGTGGCAGCCTTGTCCTCTCAGGTGCCAATGATGTGCCTTCACTAATACTCCAAAAGGAGCAAGATATTTGTTTGCTGGCACCTTTCCCCTGGGAGGAATCTTTGTCCGTCTTCAATTCATGGCTGAAAAATGGCAATTTCTCAGACCCACTGGTGCCAAGGTAAGATTGAGCTTTGTGCCAATTTTAAAGGTTGCAGCTTTGGGCTCTCAGGTTCCAATTATGTGTCTACCCTTATAATCCAAAAGCAGCAATCTCTTTGTGTCCTGGCACCTATTCCCTGGGAGGAATCTTCGTCCGTCTTCAGTGCTTGGCTGAAAAATGGCAATTTCCCAGACCCACTGTGGTAGTTTCAGTTAGGCCTCAATTTAGCAGGCTCAAGGAATCTGCATTGATTGGGAGAGACAGGTATCACCTAACTAAGTAACCAGGGAGATATTTCATACCAGATAACGCAAACCTGAGATATGAGTGCAGGAGTGGGAGGTGTTTGGTCAGTTCCATCATGGCCAATGTAAAGGCAGGACACCCTGCAGCTTTCCTGCTGAAGTGGGCCTTGCTGTGGCTGCCGCTACTTGCATTTTGTTTGAATTCAGGGAAGTAGAAACGTTTTGTTGTTATAATTTCTCTTTCTTGCTGGGTGTCTTTTAAGGTGCTTATAGATCTAGAGTGATGGAATCTGTTTTCAGTGGGGAATGGGGAGTTATTTCTTGTTATTTCTAACATGTGTAAGTGTGTGTTATATTGTAGATACTCTTAATTTTCTCTTTTCTGTATAAATATATATAGTTAGTTTAAGCATAAAACTAGCTTGAGTTTCTAGGGTTTTTTCCCTTTCTCCCTTTTCTCAGTGGGTGGGAGGGAAGCTTTCTCTCTGTGTTGGACAGTTGGCATTTTACCAGCTCAATCCAAGACACAGCTCCACGCCAGAAAAAAAAAAGAATTAAGAATTTCACCTGACAAAGTGCCCAGTACAGCAGCCATGGAGAGCAGTGGAAGACCATGAGTGCATTAGGTGTCCTCAGCCCACTCAGTAGGAACCAGAGTGGAATACTCTGTGGCCTCTCCAGTTCCTGTGGGTCACACAAAGCATTCCCATGCTGGTGTGGAGCAAGCAGCATTTGCCAGGCTCAGGGGCAGAGCAGAGGGGCTGGCTCAGCCCAGGGCTGTATTTCCAGCATCAGGCATTGTAAGAGAAAATAGAAACGTGGCTTTTCTGTCTCACTGGCACCTGTAGAGCTCTCATTGCTGGAGGACCCTGCAGAGCAGCTGGAGAGGTGAGACCTGGGCCAGGCTTCCCTTGTGCCTGTGTCACCACGAGGCTGCTGCCCTGATAGGATGCACCAAGCCAGCCAGAAGGTGAACTGGGCTGCCCACCACCCCACCCCAGTTCTTCTGTCTCTCCTCTGGCTTTCATATCACAGTTGTGTAGGATAAGAACTTGCCAAATGCAGACCCCCCCGGAGCATGTTTGAGCAGAAGGGCATGAGCTGCCTGGCAATGGTGGTAACTGCACAGGGTCAGCAGCCCCACTGTGGAGATGGAGACTGCACCACACTTCCACAAACATGCATGGGGAATGCCAGGATCAAGCTACATCCCCCATCAAATATTGTGGAAATGGATAAGGGAAAGATATGGACTGCATGAGGAGACAGGGGAAGGGCAAAACCCCATGGAGGCAAAGACAGCAGGGAGAACCAAAGAACTAGGCAAGAGACTGGACAGAATCACGGACTTGCCATGAGCCTCTGTGTGTTCTTCCTGGGGAGAAGGCTGAAAAGCCAAGGTGCACCAGGAGTAAAATGTTAAGCAGCCTCCAGCAGCCCAAGAAGCCAAGTCCCTGCTGAAACACCATCATGGAAATGGTTGCCCAGAATGGGTAGAGGGGTTGGATTAGATGACCTTTAAAGGGTCCCTTGATGACCTTTAAAGGTCCCTTCCAACTCAAACTATTCTGTGATGATGCTAAATACCCAAAACCTGCATGCAAAGGATGTTTGCAGCACCTGTCTCAACCCCTGTTTCTGGGTATGGATAAGAAAGGGTAAGGAATGGTTTGGGAAGTGCAGTGACACTGTTCAAACTTCTTATGGCCACAGTACATGTATTGGAATCCACACTGTCTACCAGCTGAAGACATGCCTGGCATCATGCCTGGCACCTTGGGCTGTGAGGCTGAGCACCATCCCTTGGCAGGAACACCCCAGAGCCGTGTTGCCTGTGGACAGCCTGTGCCCCTGGAAAAGCCATTGCAGGTGTGAAGGAGGGCAGGCTGAGGTGTTGGTCACGGTGACATGTTTGGGTTCTCCTGCCTGTGCTTCCAGAGGGAATTCTGTGACAGCCAGAGATGTGGGTGCTCAGGTCCCTGTCCCAGCCCTGGGCTCCTGCCCAGGGCAGCTGGTACAGCAACGTCACCTCTTGTCCCTGGATGGGAGTGGCATCTCTGTTCTGGTTTGGCAGCACACAGTTCCTTCGGGTTGTAGCCTCCAGGCTCTTCTCCCATGTCTGAGGCTGCTTCACAAGCCAGAGCCCTGCGGTGGGTACACCGGGTGGGTGCTCGCTGTCACCAGTCACAGCTGGTGATCCTTGCGAGTCCTTTGCATCTCGGGTTATTTTACGATGGGGAAGTGCCGCTCGACTCGCCGAGCCTCGAGAGATGCTCGGGAGGTTCCACCACAACGGGGCCCATTTCCTGAACTGTGAACTCCCCCAGCTGGCGATGTCTCGATATTGCCACCAGCCGCCTCACCCCCAGCGCACACTGGCCCCGCAGGGATGTCCTGCAGGAGCAGCCCCGAAGCCCCGATAGCAGGGGATGAGCGAGCGGTGTCTGCAGCCTCCGAGGCGAGCGGTGCCACGGCACGACGGTCACCTGTGACTGCCAGCGCATCTCTGCATGCGTCATGGCTGAGTGGGGTTTTGTCTGTCCCGTGCAGTTGGAGCACTGGGGGATGCTGGAGGGGAATATGGGAAGAGCCAACTCCCTATTTCTCTATCAGTGCTCAATCAATATCCATGAAGGAACAACACAGTCAGAGCACTTTTGACTTCAGGAGGACACAGCCACACAGCCAGGCCTGTGCCACATGTTTCAGGTCACTTGCAGATTCTTTTGGGCTTTAGACATAAGAGCATACAAACCAGATCATTCACTGACTATGCCTGATGGAGACACAGGAGAGGTGGAGAGGGGTCTTGGACAAGAGCCTGGAGGGAACCAGACAAGGGGGAATGGCTTCCCACCAACAGAGGGCAGGTTAGAAGGGACATTGGCTAGAAATTCTTCCCCGTGAGGGTGGGCAGGCCCTGGCACAGGTTGCCCAGAGAAGCTGTGGCTGCCCCATCCCTGGGAGTGTCCAAGGCCAGGCTGGACAGGGTTTGGAGCAGCCTGGGCTGGTGGATGGTGTCCCTGCCCATGGCAGGACAGTGGAACAAGATTGTCTTTAAGGTCCCTCCCATGGTAAACCATTCTGTGATTCCATGACTGTGATTCTATCCTATCGTGTAATTGCCTTTCCCGTAAGCAGATACAACGTGGTTGGGGTAAGGCCACACAACACTTACCTGGAGGCAGGGGACCCTGCACTGCTGGAGTTGCGGGGGCTGTCAGGGGGAACAGACTGCCACTGCCTGCACAATGTGTGCAAGAGCAGGGGGCAGGTGTGGGAGGTGGAACAGCCTTGTGTCAGCAAAGAGAACTGCAAGTTGCACATGTCAGTGGGTATCATGTTCAGTCTCTCTGTGACAACTAAGGACCATGTGGTATCTTACTGGGACACTCAAGACTAAGTCCAGTGAGACAGGGCTTCTCGTGGTGCTGCAGCAAGCACAGGTCTGTAAGGGGGTTGGGGAGCACAAGGGGTACTGGCAGCGGAGCCCCCCACACCTGCCCCAGCCGTGGGTCCCAGCTGGCTCCTCCAACCCATCCTCAGGGGCCCCCTGGCTGCCTCCCCACCCCTCCTTCGCCAACCCCATAAAAAGGCCAGGCCCAGGCAATTGTGTACAAAACCTGAAATAGTTTTACTTTGCCTTCTTTTTTTTTTCTTTTTTTTCCTTCTTTTTTTAAATTTTGCTCTAGGTTTACTTAAGATTTTGTGAAGTCGATACAAGAGCATTTGATATGAATCGGTAAATAAAACACCGTCATAGATAGATAGCCACAATAAACTTTGTTAGAAATGTACATGTCGCGAAAAAATAATAATACTAATAATAATAATCATAATAAAAAAAGCTGGCGCGACGCCCAGGCCGGCGTGGCCGTGGTGGCCCTGGTAGTGGCCCTGGTGGTGGCGCTGGTGGCCCTGGCGGTGGCCCCGATGGCCCTGGCCCACGGTGGCGGGTGGCTCTGGTTCCCCGCGGGCGCCGCGCCCCGGTAATGTGTGTATATAAACAAAGCCCATAAGAAATGTACAAATATAAAAAGCTACAAACATTAATAAATTACATCGTCACAAAACACGGAAACACTCCACAAGGTGCTAGTAAAATAACTGTCTCCCTCCTCGTACAAGAAGTTACGCAAAGAGCTGGTACCGGCGGGCGGCGCCCGGAGAGACCCTCCCCGTATAAAAACCCAGCGGTGGTTATTCCAAAAGCTATGTACAAGCTACATTCTAGGAAAAGGGGGCCCGGGAGTGCGGCGGGGTGGCAGGGGGTGCCTGAGAAGCGCGCCCGCCGCCTCCCAGCCCGACGCCTCAGCTGCCCCGCGGTCCTGCCCGCCACGAGCCCTCGTGGCCTTTCCCACTGTCCTGGCTTTGCCACCGCTCCAGCCATGGGCGCCTGTCCTGCCCGGAACGAGGCGGGCAGAGGGGCCAAGGCTCGGAGCCGGGTCAGTGCCGGTGCCGGAGCGGAGGGACCGACACGCTCCTCGGGGGCCGAGATTAGTATTAACTTTTTGCAGCTAGTCGCTCTCAGCACTCTGAGAAAGGACATCTATATTAAAAAATATTTATAGCAGGATTCTGTACAGTCCGACCGCTGAAAGTTAAAGGGATTATTGTGGTGGTGGCCCAGAGCTGGGTGGCAGTGTACCCGGAGCCACTAGAGCAGCAGCTTCCCATTCCGGTGGATCTTCAGGATCTTGCCGAGCCGCTGCTTGGCCGTGGCCATCCCCTTCTTCGTGCGCTTCCCTGGAAGCAGAGCGGGGGTCGGGGTGAGGGCCCATGCCACCCCACACCACCCCACAGGCCACCCTCCCACTGCCTCCTGCCCCCGTGGCCCCCCTGCCAGCCCTGCCTGGCACCTTCAAGGACACCCAGCACCCACCACCACCCCCAGGCCATCGGGCAGGGCTTGGAGAGGAGCACAGTCCCTGGAGAACCAGCCCTGGCATAGCTGGGACACACTGCCCACCCAACCCCAGAGACACATCCCCCTGTGCATGCAGCTCACCCCTCTCTGCTGGGGACCCTCCTGCCTCTGCAGTGCCAGCCCTGCTGCCCCATGTCCTCACCTGCCTAGCTCACTGCTCATGGTCCCCTGTTTGCCCACAGGGTGACAGTCAAACCCTGCCACACCAGTGCCATCCCGCACCTCGGGGAGAGACTGCACATACACACAGGCACACAGACAGCTCCTCACACCTGGAGGCTCCTCAGGGATCTCTGGGCACCTCTCTGACTTCCTCTACAGAAAACATGTGGCACAAGGATGCTGAGCTCCCATGACACTGCAAGTCCTGGGACAAGCATTGTCCCGAGGATGTCTAATCTCTCACCCACTGCACTGAGACCGACCCACAGACCAGCACATCTCCACATTTCTCCTTGTCCTCTCTTTCTGTGCCAGAGAGACCACCTACGTCCAGTCTTGCTGGGAGTGTGCTGGAAACACACACCCAGACACACACACCCAGCACGCACACACACAAACACACACACACACACAGAGGCACACACATAAGCACAGACACACAGACACAGACACAGACACAGATGCTTCCTTCCTGCACCAAAGCACTCCAACACACCCCAAGTGGACATCACTCCCTGTCCCCATCCCAATGAGAGGACACCACCCCCAGGAGCCTGGCCCCCACACACGAGCGATGGGGTTTGGTGAGCTCTATGCTCCCTGTGTCCTGGTCCTGGCACTGGGGCTGCTCCACAGCTACCACCTTACTTACGGCCAGGAACTGCCTGGGCACTGCTGGGCACAAACCCAGGCAGTCTCTCCCCTTCCCCCCATCTGCCACAGGGTCAGTGAAATGTGCTGTCTGCAGGGACTCAGCTCCCCTCCAATGGTCTCAGCTGCATTAAGTGCCCCAAAGACTGTGACAGTGTGGGTGACACTTTTCACAGAAGTTTCCTCATTTGTCATCCTTTCACATTACTTGAGCGCCCTGATTCTGCTACATCCCACTATCACCTTCCATAGTGCCTTCATTCCCAGTGATGCCCAACCTGGTGGCCCCCATGCTCAGGGCTCTCCTGTGCTCCAACTGGGATGCTCTGTAATGCCCTCAGAGCCTCCAGCTGTCCCAACACTCTGCACAGAAGACCTGATGGTGCTCCACTCCCTGCCTCTCTCTCTCTTGGCAATGACCCCTTCCTTCCTTTGAGGACTGAGAGATCCCATGGTGGGATCCACATGCCTGGCCAGGCTCCCTGCATGATGCTCTGCTGTGCCGACCAGCTCACCAGCCACACTAGGCTTTGGCTCCATAGGCATCTGGATCCGATGGATCATCTTCCTACTACATCTTCCACTGCCTTGGATGTCTTTCCCTAATGCCACCATTTCACCACAAAGGCACAATTCCAAGCAAACATGTTCCTGCCACTTTGGCTCTGCAGAGAGCCACAGGTACTACCAGCTCCTTGCCGAAACTCAGCACCTACCACAGGCTACACACGTCCTCCTTTATGGCCCATCCAAGCTGCCAGGACACCGTGCACTACCTCTAGTCTGCTCCACTCAAATACAGGGAATTAGGAAACATCTGCCACGTTGCCTCACTTGTCCCAGCGGGATCTCACACAATCCTCAGGCTATGGAGTGGCTGTCCCACACCCTGCCTCAGCCTCCTGAGCCAAGTTCAAGTGGAGAACAGAAGTTCTAGTCCAGAGTCCAGGACAGCCTCAGCTTTGTTGCACTTTCCCTATGGCAGACATCAAGAAATCTCTTCCTCTCTCCCGACTTTGGCTGTACCTGTGTTACTCCCAAGGTCTGATATTCCTCTGCTCCCTTAAGGTAACTCTCCAGAGAGACCTGCAGCGTGCCCTGCTGTACACTGCCTGGGAGGAATGTCCTCAGGGAACTCAGCACAGGACTGGTGTACAACCACTGCCATCACCACAGTGCTGCCCTGCTCTGGGCAGAACAGCCTTCATGGGTGCATCTTCCCCTGGACAAGGCTCCATCAGACAGCCTGGGCTGGGATGTGAATGTGGGTGTTCCTCATGAGCTCGGGCCATGCTCAGCAATGCTCCTGCCATGGGATGCCTCACACCCTGCCACCAACAGCCCCGCAGCAAAACACCTCTTTGGCCCCCCAGTGCCAGGACAGCTGAGGCCAAGGGCCCTATCTCTGACCAGATCTGACCTGCATCCAAAGGTCTGCACTTCTGCATCCCCACGGCACACACGGCATGTGAAGGCCCTGCAAAAGGCATGGGTTACATGACGGCTTCACCCTTCCCCACTCCTACACCACACCCCCGGTGTTTCCTGGTACCTTTGGCAGAGGCATTGTTCTGCGAGGATGATGAGGGTCTCCTCTGTGTGAGGAAGACACCGGGTGCCATCGGCTGCGATCCCCTGTTGGGCTGGGCGACCCCAAAGGTGCTGGCCCCTGCGGTGTACTCGTGATCTGTGAGGCTGCTGGCCTGTGACTCCAGCTTGGGCTCGGGCGAGTCGCCTTCCTGAGCCGCTTTGCTTGCGTTGGGGGCTGACAGCTTCTTTTTGGTATTTTTTTTCTTCTTGCCTTTTTGTTCCTCCTTTAAAATGACAAAGATGAAGCTCAAATTAATCCCCAGAAGACCTTTAGCTAGGGTAAGGGCCAGCGGCGTTGCTTGGGGTCCTGATACAGAGAAACCCCACGGAGTTGGCCACAGGCAAGCGCTCGGGGGCTGTTCGACACCGTCTCGCTCACAGCTGCACACACAAGTTTGCCTCTTGTGCCTCAACGTCCACGCCCTGGGCAGAGCCTCCTTGTTCATTGGCACTGTGGCAAGCAGTGCCAGGCAGGGCCACACTGACACTGCCCTGGCACGGCAGCGGGAAGCGGCATGAGCAAAGCTTTCCATCTTCCACAAAAACTGGCACCTCCTATCTTCAGGGATCTTCACACCCTTTCACAACAGCATGGAGGATATTAAACATCCCACTGATTCAGCCTCTGCTTCCTGCTAGGACGCACACGTCATCTCCTGACCTGTAACTGCACCTGGACATGTGCACCACGAGGACAGAGGTCTGCTACCGTCCCGAGTCCCTTGCCTATTTTCAGTTGCTTCTTGATGAAAACCTGCCACCATCCTTAAAGCTCTTCTCAACAGTCCACATTGCAGAAGCCCAAAGCCACCACAACCTACATCTCCACCAACTTGCTGAGGTGCCTCACCAACCTTCCTCCAGCAAACCTTGTCACCTTAGTGCCTCATGCAACCTTTATGGGGCCTATCTGACCCGTTCAGACACTGGACACTTACCAACACCCAAAGTGCCCCAGTACCTTTGCTGAATTGACCTGTAACTACCCACAGCGCACCAAGTCTTTGGAAGCAAGTCCTGACACTTTCCAGCACCTGATCTGCAATCACACCAGTCAGGCTCTCAAATACACACCAAATATACTCCTCTGGGGCAGACCCTTCCTATCCTATCCTGGTAGCCATTCTTACTCCCTCATCCCTCCCTACACTTTTGCTCTGTCACTTGTCACCCTGAGGCGTGGTCAGGTGTGTTGCGACACTCTTGGGCTTTGATCCCATTTACTTCCCCGGGGACTGTTGAGCCTTGTGTCCCTGGCACGACCAAACACTGCAGAGGGCTGGCACTGCACTGGGGCATGGCTCTGCTGGGGGTCAGGGCTCTCCTTTCCTGACAGCTCCTCCTGCCCAAGCAGCCTCTCACCTGCTGTGACAACTTGGCTGCAGCAGCGGCGAGTCCAGTTTCGATGGAGGCGACTCTTGTGCCTTCTCTCACTGGTCTGTCTTGTCGAGGCACTGAGGGGCCAACTCGTGCTGCAAGGAAAGCAGAGGCAGGTGAAGGGGAGGAATGTGCCTGTGAGAGCAGCACAGGGGCAGGGGAGCTCTGCCCTTCTAAGCAGGGAGAGATGGACATGGCGCAGCCTCTGCCTGTCCCTTCCCAGGGTGCAACTGAAGGCAGAGGTGCCAACAGCCTCTGGGCACAGCAGCGTGGGGAGAAGCTGCTGATAGAGATGTCACACAGCTGAGCAACTCCATGGCCACCTGAAGCCAAAGCTGTGTGGGTCTGTGCCCACATTATGGGTATGAGCGACTCCAGCATCATTTCCAAATGGATGGTGCTCACCCCTCCGTGGGGGAGGACATGCAGTGCCACAAGCTGATGAGACATGGGCTGCTTGTCACACACACAGCACACTGTGGAGGGTCCCCTGCTCATGAGCTTTTGCCTGTCACTGCCTCTGGTGAGCCCCAACAAGCTCACCCAGCTTTGGCTGAGCCTGGAGGAGACTATTCCCACTCACTCTCACTATTCCCACAGTCAACACCTAAAATCCATGGCTATTCGGGTATCTGGGGGTTCACTGTTTCACCACTGCTGAGGTGGCCACCAATTGATCAACCACCAAGAGTGTGGCTGGGTTTTAGGGACCTGCATGACTTAGCCTGAGTCTGGGCAGCACAGACCACATGGACTTACCCGTTGGACTGTAAGGGGCATCATCTGAACTTTTCCTTTTCTTTGATCGGGATTTGAAAACTGGATTATCTTCATCTGATTCGAGAGAAGGGTAAACTACAGTAGGAAACAAAGGCAATAGTTTCAGTGTGGGAAACAGCTCTGCCCTACAGAGAGGCCCAGGTCCAGGTGCAGTGACCACAGGCACCACATCTGGCTGGTCCCCGGAAGTGCCAGTGAGGGTGACATAGCTGTGACTTTCAGAGGACTTCCCTCTGCTCTCATTCAGACACTACTCATGGGAGCTGCTGTCATTAAACTGTCACTGGGTACTTTTAGGGTAATCTATAATCACAGAATCTCCTGAACTGGAAGAGAACCACAAGGATCATGGAATTCAACTCCTGGCCCTGCACAGACACCCCAACAATCCCACCCTGTCCCTGGAGCTCTGCCAGCCTTGGGGCTGTGACCACTGCCCTGGGGAGCCTGTTAAATGCCCATCTACCCTCGGGGGAAAGAATCTTTTCCTGATATCAAATCTAAATCTGCCCTGACACAGCTCCAGCCCTTCCCTGGGTCCTGTCACTGGTCACAGAGAGCAGAGGCTGGAGCTGCCCCTTCACTGCCCCTCGGGAGGAGCTGCAGACCCTGACGGCCTCTGACCTCAGTCTCCTCTTCTCTAGATGAAGCTAAGCCATTCTACCAAAGGCCCCTGCACAGCCCTCTGAGATAAAAACTAAACTTTTCCCCAGCCTGTTCTAAGAAGTTTCTGTTGTTTTTTTTTTCACATGCATTTCATTTTCTTGCCACTTGCCACTTGTTCCATCCATAGTATTGGCTTTACTGGGGCACGTGGCCACCAACACCAGAAGTCTGTGGATCAGATGTGGCACTGGCAGAACCTCTGCAGACCCAGTCTGCTCACATCCACTTTCCTTTCACTGGCAGCACAGACATAGGGAGCAAATCTGCCCCTCAGGAAAGCAAAGCCTTGTTCACACCTGGCATGTGTCAACAACAGTCCTGTGTCACCCTTTCACAAAGAATGTCCAGCAGTCCCAGTGCATCCCAGTGCATGCCAGTGCATGCAGTGCACTCCAGTGGCTGGGCAGCCTTCTGAAACGTGTCACAGCAGCTCTGTTTCTCCTTGGCAGCTTTATTAATGATCTGCAAAGACACACAACTTTTCCAACTGTAGCAAATGATTTCTGATGGTCACACTTGCCAGGGAGTCTTAAACAGAGACTCTCCTGCTGTGCAGCAACCCCCAACTTCTTGCCCTCCTGGGCACTTGAGGTTTCTTCGTTCCTATCAGCCTTCACTTTATTACTTGTCTTCATTTCCTCATTTATACTCAAAAATGCTCCTGCAAATTATTCTTCAGCCTGGAGAAGAGAAGGGTCCAGGGAGACCTGAGAGCTCCTTCCAGTGCCTAAAAGGCCTCCAAGAGAACTGGAGTGGGACTTTGGTCAAGGGCCTGGAGGGACAGCACAAAGGGGAATGGCTTCCCACTGCCAGAGGGCAGGGTTAGATGGGATATTGGGAAGGAATTCCTCCCTGTGAGGGTGGGCAGGCCCTGGCACAGGGTGCCCAGAGAAGCTGTGGCTGCCCCATCCCTGGAAGTGTCCAAGGCCAGGCTGGATGGGACTTTGGAGCAGCCTGGTCTAGTGGAAGGTGTCCCTGTCCATGGCAGGATGTGGAACTAGGTGGCCCTTAAAGATCCTTTCCAACTCAAACCATTCCAGGATAACTATGGCAGAACTGATGTAACTGGTGCAAACTGGCTTTGTGCCCATTTCTGGTGCAGATGTTTGGCCTTCTCTGCCAGCAGTCAAAACAGCATTGGATCCCTTTTCCATATACAAATGCAACTTCTCACTCCTCTCAGCTAGAGGTTTCATTGCCATTGAGCAGACAGGGACATTTCTGTCACAAGGACCTGACCTACATTTCTGGGACTGTCTCCTGTTTCTTGGCCAGCCACCACAGTTTCAGGGGCTTTTCATATTTCTTGAGAGCTTCTCATTTTTCCAGACCTCAAATCCAACCTGCCTGGGTGGCTCACCACCAGGGGCTCTGCAGGTAAGTGCTGTCACAGAGGCTTGGCTGGGTTTGTGGTGCAGCCCCTGTGCTATGAAAACTCATCCTCACCCAACGCCACTGAGGCCAGCACAGCGGAGCAGCAGGAAGTGGCCATGAGTGATGGGGATTGCAAACATGCACAGTGTCCGTGCAGCCCCAGGAATGCTCTGCCTCCTCCCCACTCACCGTGTCCATGCAGCCCCAGGAATGCTCTGCCTCCTCCCCACTCACCGTGCCCATGCAGCCCCAGGCAGCTCTGCCTCCTCCCCACTCACCGTGTCCATGCAGCCCCAGGCAGCTCTGCCTCCTCCTCACTCACCATAATCCGAGTCCTTAAAACAGGCATCCAGGTGGTCCTGATCCTCATCATAATCCTCCATGTCGATGCTGTTCTTTGTGCTTTTCTTCAGTAACCGTTTCCCGGCGTTTTTGTTGCCACTACCCCCTGTTTTTTTGGAGTTCTGTGTGGAGATGGAGTTATTCTTCGCCTGGTTGGTGCCCCACGATGTCTGAAGGCAGGACTCCGAGGCCTGGAGGTTTGCCATGGACAGCATGCCCTGGATGGCTTCCTGTGTGCTGGGGGAAGCGGGTGGCTGGCTGTGGGGACACAGGGAGAAACACAGGAGCCATCAGTGACCCCAGAAACACCAACCCTCATAGACAGCCCATTCCTTTCACAGCACATTTGTGCTAAAAGAGATTCCCTGATTCCTTTGAGTAGCTGGACACACCACCAGGGATAGAGGGCAATTATATGGCGCAGCAGTATCGCAGACAGCACCTCAGATGTGGGGGTGATGCCCCAGAGGCCAGGGAGACAAGCACCACTTGGCTGGGCACAGCTGGTCAGGTCCTTGGGGGCTGCCATTGCTCTGGGAGGGGCTCAGGGAACTTTCCAAAGCCCATAACAGCATTCCCATCAGTGCAATGTCTCTACTACCAACTGTCATCATCATCATCATAATTTAATAATATTATTTGTATATATACTTAATAATGTTATTTATCTATACTTCCAAATCATCATCATCATAATCGTATTTTAATAATATTATTTATAATCTGTACTACCAGCTCCTGTAAAAGGAGAGCTTGTGCACCAGCACTGACAGGGGATGTCATGGGGGCTCTGCTCCATATAAACAAAAAAGAACATGAACAACTAGAAGGAAGTTTATGGTCACAGGCCCCAGCTCATACGAGGGGCTGTCACCTCTCCAGTATCTGCTGGAAGAGCAACAGGATGGGGCACAAGTAACCTGAGAGGTTTCTGCAGTGCATTGGAAGGGTTTTCTGAGGTGGGTGTGGGATGGATGGATTACGAGGGATACTGGAGAGATATGGATTCCCTTGGACTTGCTTTTGTTATTTTGTTGCCTTATTTGGCTCGTAGTGATGTGGCAGCAGGACCAGGGCAGTGACTGTCCCCCTGTGCTGGGCACTGGTGAGCCACCACTTCAAACCCTGGGGTCAGTTTTGGGCCCCTCCTGATAAGAAAGACCATGAGGTGCTGGAGCATGTCCAGGGAAGGGAACAGAGCTGTGGTCTATCCAGACTTCAGCAAGGCCTTTGACACTGTCTCCCATAATATACTCCTGGAAAAGCTGGTAGCCCATGGATTGGACAAGTGTACCCTCCCCTGGGTTAGGAGCTGGCTGGAGGGTCGGGCCCAGAGAGTGCTGGTGAATGGAGCTGCATCCAGCTGGTCACCAGTGGTGACCCCAGGGGTCTGTGTTGGGTCCAGTCCTGTTTAACATCTCTAGTGATGATTTAGATGAGGGGATTGAGTCCATCAGCAGCAAATTTGCTGCTGACACCAAGTTGGGAGGGAGTGTCGACCTGCTGGAAGGCAGGAGGGCTCTGCAGAGGGATCTGGAGAGACTGGAGAGATGGGCTGATTGCAATGGGCTGGAGTTCAACAAGGCCAAGTGCAGGTCCTGCCCTTTGGCCACCCCAAGCCCTGCAGCGCTCCAGGCTGGGCACAGAGTGGCTGGAGAGCAGCCAGGCAGAAAGGGACCTGGGGGGACTGAGGGACAGGAAGCTCAAGAGGAGCCAAGAGTGTGCCCAGGTGGCCAAGAAGGCCAATGGGCTCCTGGCCTGGATCCAAAGTAGCGTGGCCAGCAGGCCCAGGGCAGTGAGCCTTCCCCTGGCCTCTGCCTTGGGGAGGCCACACCTTGAGTGTTGTGTTGAGTTGTGGGCCCCTGAGTTGAGGCAAGAGATTGAGGGGCTGGAGCGGGGCCAGAGAAGAGCAACGAGGCTGGAGAAGGGAGTGGAGCACAAGTGCTGTGGGGAGAGGCTGAGGGAGCTGGGGGTGTTTGTGCTGGAGAAGAGGAGGCTGAGAGGTGACCTCAGCGCTGTCTGGAAGTGCCTGAAGGGAAGTTGTGGCCAGGTGCGGGTTGGTGTCTTCTCCCAGGCACTCAGCCATAGGACAAGGGGGCACGGGGGGCTCAAGCTCTGCCAGGGGAAATTGAAGTTGGAGAGCAGAAAAAACTTCTTTCCAGACACAGTGCTCAGGCATTGGAATGGGCTGCCCAGAGAGGGGGTGGATTCCCCATCCCTGGAGGTTTTTCAAGTGAGCTTGGCCGTGGCACTGAGTGCCATGATCTGGTGACGGGACTGGAGTTGGCCCAAGGGTTGGACTTGATGATCTCGGAGGTCTTTTCCAATCCAATCCATTCTATGATTCTATGTAGAGGATCATTCAGGGAGCCAGGACTTTGCTCTTCACAACCAATTCTACCACTGCCATCTCTCTCTGAGAGTTCAGCCTCTCTAGGCACATTATCTTCCTTCCATCAGCAATTACCAAGCCTTCCACCTGTATCCTCATTTTTAGAAACTGAATTTATAATATCCCAGCAGAATATTGCTGATTGTGAGGTAGCTCTGAAGAAGTCACACTTACATAAAACTATGCAATGCCAATAATTTCAAGTGCAAACCCAGTGTTTCCTTCCATTTTTGAATCAGACCAGGACACAACAAGTAATTTTGCTCATTTCACGATCAGATGACAATCAGCCCCCCAAGCTTTTGCCATATTCCATTTCAGTTCTTCCAGCCTGTTCCCACATTCCCAGCAGCCTCTCTGCAGGAGCTCTGCTGTTCCCTCGCCACACTGGCACACAGAGTTGAGCTGCAATAGAGGTAATGCCACTGGGGCATTTGGGGTATTTTACAGAATAGATTTCCCACAATTCCAGTAAAGCCATCAGCACAAAAAGCCCTAAGCTGCATCCCAAGTTATTGCTGGGATCCAGCAGCTGGTCCATGCACAGGGATCCATGCACAGGGATCCATGCACAGACTGTGAGGAGAGACTCCAGAGTGACCCACCTGCATGACCACTCCATGGTGTCTCCAGAATGTACATATATATATGTATATCCATATCCATAAATACATACAGGTTCCTGCCCTTAATCTGCCTTACAAGTAGAGAAAGAGAGGAATTGTTCCTGAGAGTCAGACATGACCACATTGGCATCATGTTGCACCTCAGGACGTTTGCATATCATGTTTCTTCCATTTTAGTTTTAAAAAGCACGTTATGGCCATTTAAAAAGCCAAGCGCAATTATGAAAGGAAACACAGTAGATACATTTATCAGGGGCTTTTTTCAATCAAGAACCAGCACAGGCTGCCAAAAGCCAGTGTTTATGCCAGAGCCAGCTTTGATATGACACATTCCCACTGAACCACCCCACATGGTGCAGCAAGTCAGCCAAGGCCAGGGATGTGACCGTGCTTGGGACTTTGATTTCAGAAACCACATAGTCTACAAACACCCTGGGTACAGCACCCAGGCTGAGGGGAAGAAAGCAAAGGCCTGAGTCCTGCTCTAGTCTGGCAGTTTAACCCCTTACGGGCAGCAAAACACACTCCAAGGAAGGCAGAGAATCTTGGAGGACCATTTCCTAAGCAGGCAGTGAGATGTGTTATCCATAGAATGGTTAGTACTGTCCACATGGTCAAGGAAGATTTCTTTGAATTCTTACAATAGTTGATAAATTCTGGTTTTTTATACCAGACTTCCAGCATAGGAGTCTTATTAGCCTGGCAACTTTATTCACAGAGTTAGACACACGTAACTGCTTGTGGATGTGTCTGATGACCTGCCAAAATGCAACTGTAAACTCAACAAAAACACTTGTCCCTTCATGAACCGTAACACAAAATAGAAAAGGAATTCACAGGAACAGTCAAACAGACAAGTGTTGACGTGGTCATTTCTTTTGAAGTGCAGGAGCAGAGCTGGGGACAAATCTGAAGAGATCAGGAAAATCCAGAACCACCGACCCAGCTGAGTTCAGCCAACAAAAAATGCTTGATTTTCTGGGAGCTGCAGAGACTTGGACACCTCTCCCCATTCATTCCATGGGTGGATGTTTGGTCAACCCTTCCTTGGTAGGGAAAGGGCAGCAACAGAAGAAAACCAGTATTAAAAGGAGATCAGATCTCATCCCTAGAAATAACAGCCTTGTCAAGACAGGCTTTCTAGGGAGATGCAGTGACTGTGTGACTTTATTTTAAAGTCAGGCTTTTTCACTTCCATTAGAGATGGAAAGAGAACTCAGAGGAGACTCTGTGCCCACCTCTGCCCTGCACAGGGATGGGGATCCCTGTCCCTGCTCTGCAGCCAGCAATGAACCCTAAATGGTGGTGCCCAAAGGCCAGAGTGTCCATTCAGAGCTCTCTGGTTCTGCACAGCCAGTGCCTGAAGCCAGGCCCTATCACATCTTTTAACCTCTTGCAACCACCTGAGACACAATTCTGTAATAAGGTGAGAAGGTTGAACCAGAATATGGTTCTAGTTCAGCAACACTCCCTGCTTTAGATTTCTCTGCAGCTTTGTCACCACACTATGACCTTAACAAATTCCATCTTTTCTCTCTACATCACAAAAGTGATTTTTGGTTTTCTTCTAGTTCCCTGATAAAATTTGCTTTCCCTTGGCAACTTATTCTCCATGTTGCCCTTTGACCATAAGGCATAGCTTTTGAATTCTCAGTTATGCCTTTTAATTTTCCGATATTTCCCAGGCTTAGATAATATCTTCCCCCTCTGAAGGGACCTCCTCATTCCACTTGAACAGGTCCTTTCCAATTTGCAGGCTGCACCTTTCCTTGGTCACACTCCCCAACATGCAGCAAGGGTGAAGAACAGCACCAGGATCTCTGTCCAGTCTGTTCTCAACTCTCAGGTCACTCCTACAGCTACTTCTCCCTCCTCTACAGCTTCTGGGGCTTTGTATAGCAGACCTAGAGAAAGTAGGGAGGAAAATTATGCCCAACACATCCTGCCTGCCTAGGATGGGTGGTTTTCAGAGTGAAGATGCAACTGGCTTATTAAAAAGCCAATCAAGAATAGCTTTCCACATGTTTCATATCATTTCCCTCATCAGACTTGTTACTCTCACCCTTCAGAGGATTATTCCTTTGTTTGCACAAATATAGAACCTAGAATTTAGAATCTGAGCCAGCAGCTCACCAACAGCCCACAGCTTATGGAAGTATCAAGGCTGTGGCTCCTGGAGAGCAGTGGGAAGTGCTTGAGTGAAAACCTCTGGTTTTTTACAGACAGGGTTTGACAAACAATTCCCTTCAGGCTGCAGCAGCAAAGATGAGAAGACAATGAAGGAGCCCCAGGCACACGGTGCAGCAGTTCCCACCTGAGGAGCAGTTCTGTGCATGGAAGCTCTAACTCCTCTGATGTTCCCCAAACCCCTTCCTGGGGACTTGTTCCTAAGGGTTGAGTCAAGCAAAACACTTCCATATGTGAACAGTCCCACCAACTTCTCTCCAAATGCCTGTTCTGTTACCTAATTCTCTGTGGATGGTTTGGGATCAGAGCTGGGCTGTGCAGGATGGAGGCAGTGACCCCACACATGTGGTTTGAGATGGACCCAGACAGACCCCTTGCTCCAGACAGTCCTGAACACAGGATTTGAGCTCAGGAACCATGTTTTCCATTTCTTTTCATCACTCACTGCCTGGATTACTCAAAGATCTAGTGCTGTACCTTACTGACCATATCCCAGAACATCAAGCATCAGTTCCCACCTTCACTTAACACACAGTTAAGTCCAGGCAAACACTTCCATTTCAGGAATAGAAGTACCCATAAAAGAGTTTGCCTTTTTCCCCAAGCTGTAATTTTTGGTGGGGAGAAGAATGATGACCAGGGATGGGATAGAGGGTAGACAGTTTCCTATTTCCTTCTTTCAAACACTTGACATCCATGGCACCTTACAATGACTTATGAAAGGTCTGCTGGTGATTTAGATTACTTTATCACAATCTCACTACATTAAAATCTACAATTCATGTCCTCAAGCTGCAGTCACTGAACTCCCTCTTCCTTTTGAATCATTCATCTATTACAGTATTATTGCTAAAAGTGATGTTCAGCATTTACAGACATGAAATCCTCTACATGTTTACATTATACCTCTAAAATCTTTTCCACCTCTCCCCCCAGGTCACAGGATAAAGGAAGAAATTGCTTACTGGAGAAAGAGCAGTTACCAAGCTGCACAATCCATTCCCACTCACACACGACCCCAAAAGAGCAGTTTTGTTCCCAGGTAGGAGGGCAAAACCTCCCTTGGTGCATACCTGTTGGTGTTATACTCTAAACCCCCAACTTCCTTGCTTGCCTGCAAAAGATCAAGAATTCCTGCTGAACTTCCACTCTCTTTCTTTACTTTGGAATTGCGCCCTGGCTTTGCCTCTGTGTCAATGTGGAGCAAATCTTCATCTGATGAGTCCTCGCTCTGCAAAAAGAAGGGAAAGGCTCAAAAATGGTGGAAACTCGGTGAGTTATTCAAGAAGATCAGCACAATCATTCCTGCAGCCTTCTGCTCCTCCAAGGACACAGATATTTGCTTTCATTAAAGACAAAAAGAACAAACCCAAGTACATGGTAACAATCCTTTTCCTTGCAGTCTGTAGGCATGGCAGGTTTTTCTTTCCCCTTCCAAAACTTTGAGACCTGACCCTGCTCATGGGATCAGACCACTCTAACAGTGGGACAGGATTAGCTCAGTTGGTTAAAACTTGGTTGTAATAACACCAAGGTTATGAGTTCAATCCCCTGTGTGGGCCACTGACTTAAGAGTTGGACTCGATGATCCTTGTGGGTCCCTTCCACTCAGAATAGTCTGTGATTCTGGTGTTTCCAGGTGCTGTGCTGTCTTCCCAGCCCCTGCTCCTGTTCTTCACACCATGCCCCATCTAGGAAAGGAAGGGGTTGTTTGGCCACGGCTCTGCCAGCTCCAGGACACAGCTCTGCACCCTGCAAGCCTGTCAACACTGACCATCCAGCCATGGGGCCCCACTTCTGCCAGCCCACTGCAGGAGATCGGGGAGATCAGGCGATGGAATGGCACAGATCCATAGGAACAGTGCCCTGTGAGGCCATGGAAGGGAGCTGCCTACACTTCACCATCTCTCTGGGGCTGGAATTTCTATGCACTGTAGTTTACAGTCTAATAAAACTATTTTCTCCCCTCTCTTTCCTGCTTTCAGGCCATTGAGGTGCCAGCCCTTAGCGCTTGGAGTGCCAGTATGTTTCTCTCCAGAGCTCCCTCCTTAAGCTCCTGCACAGGGAGTCACCACCAGCCTCCAGACATCAGCTGCTGATTCAGGCAAGCAGGTCTGCACTTCCTCCTGAATATCCCAGAGACAAATGCAGGGGAAAAGAATTCCTCAGTACGTAGGGCCAAACATTTTGGTCAGCTTTGGTTCTGCCTTAATAAACTATTTTGCTTTTTGTGACTTACTCAGATGTTATAATATGAGCTTGTATTAACCACAGTTGGACAAAACATTGAACTGCAACGTCATTTGGTTTCCAGCATTGAGCTTCAGTGCTAGCACAGCAAACTCACACCTGGGCTGTTCCAGTCACTGAGCCACAGGGACAATGAGCCTGCCCCAGGGCAGGGACAGGGTTCAGGCTCACACTGCCTCAGGAGAGGTCTGCATGTCAGAGACAGGCTCTGCCAAGTGACAGCAAACAAACACTTTCATTTTTGCATCACAGGTATGGAATCAGAGAATGGTTTGGGTTGGAAGGGACCTTAAAGATCATCTTGTTCTTGTGGGTCCTTGAGGAGGAACAATAATGTCATACCTTGTATGGTACCGACTCCACCTTTGGCTTCTTAACAGGAGTGTGCTGCAGGGTGTCTTTTTTATCTGATAAAACTGAATAAATAAAAAAGAAACACACAGTGATGGTTCTTTTCCCTTCAAAAACCAGCCCTCCTATTCCACTTACATTTGACTACACAGGTAAGACATGGCTTTCTTCATTATACATCATATATTGATTGTCCTGGACAATCAACACCTAAGACTTTGTTGAGCAGATAAAGACAAACCAGGAAATGTTCTTACAGGGCAGTTCTCTTTTTGCAGTGTTTTTCTTCCTTCTCATTAGAAACTCATCAATTTTTAGTTCACCATCATCTGACACATATTCATATTCATCCCGTACAGGTTTGGCTTTGTCTTCTTTAAAATTCTGCAGTGACCCAAACACGCTGGTGTTCAGTTGGGTTTTCACTCCCTTTGAGCTGAAGAGAAAAAAAAAATTTACAAATTAGTAACAACACTGAGTAGAAAACAGCTGAGTGACCTGACAGAGAGGAAGACGACAAGTACCTCTATGCAGAAATCTCAATCAACTTGAATACTTTCAGGGGTGCCAAAGCAATTAGAATAATTTTACAAACACATTTGTGAACCTACAATTTATACCTCAAAATTGGATGCTGACTACAGGACTGGAAGAACTTTTTGTGATAGTCTATTTTCTGCATTGACCAGAAAGGCAGGTTTTCATCTTCTTGTATAAAAAATCTAAATAATGACTTTTCAGTCTGCTTTTTAGTTGATCTGTGTTGTCATGTTTTTACTTACCCAAGCAACTTCTTATTAGAGAAAGAGAATGTAAATTTGTTGTCCTTATTTCCTGATAAAGGCGTCTTTTCCGATTTGTGTTCCTCTTCCATTTTTAGAAGTGAATCAGGTTTACTGTTCTGAAAGACAAAAGACCCAAAACAAAAGAATTAAATCAGTTAAATGAGTCATTTCTGTTTTAGATTCCCACGTATCTTCAGAGAATCTATTCATCTACAGGCAGAGAGAAAAAGAATTGTAAAAGCACAGAATCACAGACTGGATTGGGCTGGAAGGACCTTAGAGACCATCTCATTCCACCCCCTGCCATGGGCAGGGACACCTCCCACCAGCCCAGGTTGCTCCAAGCCCTGTCCAACCTGGCCTTGGGCACTCCCAGGGATGGGGCAGCCACAGCTTCTCTGCCCAACCTGTGCCAGGGCCTGCCCACCCTCACAGGGAAGAATTTCTTCCCAATATCCAAATAAGTTCCCCCAAATGTGGTAAGTAACAGAGGATTTTGTAACAGGGGAGTTTGTTTGCACTTGGGTCATTAGAAGTTCACAACAAACAGCTCTTTCAGTGAGAGAGCCTGGGGTCACCTCATCTAATTGTACCTGCAGACAAGATGTTGATTGTCCTGGACAATCAACACCTAAGACTTTGTTGAGCAGATAAAGACAAACCAGGAAATGTTCTTACAGGGCAGTTCTCTTTTTGCAGTGTTTTTCTTCCTTCTCATTAGAAACTCATCAATTTTTAGTTCACCATCATCTGACACATACTATGAATGAATTTCACTCATTAGCCCTCCAGGAAGGCAGGCTTTTAATCCATGTGGAATAATTCAGATTTCATTACATCATAATTCAGATTTCATTACATCATAATTCAGATTTTCATTACATCATAATTCATATTTTCATTGTAACTAATTGCATGTCATTAAAATTAGTTATTGATTATTAGTTAGGAGTTAGTTACTGATTTCTCATTAGTTATTGATTTTGCTGCAACTACTCCAGACTTTAAGCAGTAGGACTGTGTTCCAGCAAAGATCACAAAAGGGACCAGCACTGCCCCATCCCACTGTTAACAGTTTGGTGTCACCATGGATAAGATGGACAATTCAGCACATGCTTTTGAAAACTTCATCCACACACTCCCCCTTTCTTTAGCAATGACTGATTATTTTCTGCTTAGTTTTTTTTTACTTTGGGAACTCTAAACTGGTGCCTCATCCTCTCTGTTTAAGTAGAGCCAAGAACTATTCTCCACCCTCAGCTTGTCACTATGTGGCAGAACCAGCAGCAGAATTTAAAAGAAGGCATTACCTTATATTTCCATTTGGCTTCTGTTTTGCTTTTATTTTGCTCTCGGATTTCAAATTTCTCCACCTCATTCTGTTTGCTGGCGGATTCCTTATTGGGAACACTCAGAACATTTTTTGCAGCCTGGAGAAAAAAGCCAGGAAAAAGTCCTCTTAATGAGGATGGAGTGCTGGCATGCCAGAAACACAGGCTTTATCTGGAATATAACATGATGTATATTTTTGAAAACTCCTACTTATTCTTTTGGAACTCCAAAATGAGACTCAGCCCAATATTGCTGCTTCAGAGTCTGCAGAAGGTGAGCTGCTCCTCTTCTGGATACACCAACACACTCATCTCCCTGCCTATAGCTCCATGACAGGTGTCACAAACTGCACACAAACTGCCAGGAGTTCAGAGGCATTTTAGGAAAGATTTATGGATATTTCTTCACAAATAGCATCTCTGACATCCTTCTGTCAGTGCCTCAATAGATCCTGGCCCCTCCTGGAGTCAGCAGCAAAATTCATGCTCAATTAAAAGTCATCAGAATTCAGGGACATCACAATGAAACTTGTCCTACATGGGCAGAAGGGGAAGAAAACTATTGATCTATCTTCAGTCACTCATTCTAGGGCAAAATCTCAAACAAACTTGATGCTTTAGAAACAAGTTCCACCATGCCTGGTACCTTTTCATATCAATAGGTTTCTGGGAGGCTCCACATCAACGAATAACCAAACAACTAGGCCAATTAAATCGCACAGTTGGGTGAAAGAAGGGCAATGAACCAGCAACTACAAACCTTTCCTTCACATCAGCAGAGGGTTGCACACTGTGTTGCACATTTACATTTTGTATGAGACCTAAGCAGTGACTTTGTCCCTATGATGGCAGGAGAAGAGGGAGAGGTTAAAAGAGGACCCACCTTCCCCTTCTTTGGCGTCTCGATCTTGGTCAGAGCCTCCTTGGTGTGTGCCTCCAGCAAGTCGAGGTTGGGGATGGCTGGTGGGGGACTCTCCTTTGCCTTCTTCCCTTTCTTTTTCCCTTCTCCCTTCACTTTCGGTGTTTTGGGAGGTTTGGGGGGTTTGGGGGGCTTGGGAGGTTTTGGGGGTTTGGATGGCTTGAGTTGTTTGGGGGTTTTCACAGTTTTGGGAGTCTTTTTTTTCGGGAGCTTTTCCACGGGTAGGGGCGGAGGCGTCTCTTGGACGGGTGAAGGTGCCTCCTCCTTCTCCACAGGACAGGTCTCCTCGGTGGTGGTGTTGGCACTCGTGTCTGCTTTGCTGGCTTTTGAAGCATTCTGCAGTTTGGCACAAAACAGAAGGTGTTCAGACCCACCTGTCTGATGGTTGATATTCACCTGCACCCTCCATTCTGTGGGGAAACAAACCCCAGAGGTCCCCAGAGATTTGATGGAGGGGCATCTGCACCACAGGTCAGGAGATTCCATCAGAGCTCACAGTAAGGCTCTACTCTCCACATCCCACCCCCACGTTCCTCAAGCACAAGCCTGGCCTGGAGAAACTCCAGAGGTTGGTAGGGAGTTTAACCCTCACTGGGTTGACCACCAGGTGTGACTGTTAAATGGACTATCCACACAAACAGATGGATGAAACGAACAGTCTCCTGCTTAAAATGCTGATCAGCCTGAGCACAAACCCTTTCCATTAAAATCTGATGTGATAAACTTAAGAGAATCACATTTCATGCCCCCTGGGAAAAATTAGCACTAAAATAGCTGCCCAATTAAAATTAACACTGACTAATTAAAAAGAAATTATTTTATGCTTAACTTGCCATTCTGACAATCCGAAAACTTAAATGCTACATCAAAGAGAATCAAAAGACAAGCTGGATTTCAGTTTTGAGGTCTTTGGATGTTGCTAGAAAGAGGGTGGAATGTCACACAATGTCTTCTTAAAGGAACTGAAGCAGCCACTGGCACCTTGTGGGATATGGTACCACACTCACTGGATGAGACCTCCATGCAATCTGCATTTTGGGGGCTTTCTGGGGGATTGTTGGGTTTTTTGAGTGGTGTTACAGTTATTATCTTATTTGTTATAGTTACTCTGTCCTGAAACCAGCCAAGAGCAAAGCTTCCATTGGGACGAGGTACAGGATCATAGTTCCAAGCTCAGCCAACGTCAGGGACAAGGGTGACAAGCATAAGGAAAAGGAGATGCTACACAGGGAGCGTGGTCATGAAGATGGCAACAGCTTTCTTGGAGTTCCACCCTGTTTTGAGGCAAGTGAAAGAGCAGATAAGGCTAGAGAGAGGAGTGTGGCCAGTGCAGCCAGAACAAGGTGGAGAAAAAGGGAGCAGGAAAGGCAATCACAGTGGAAAGCTGAGGAAAAGCAAACAGGAGCCCAGAGCATGGCAGGTCAGCCACAGACAAGAGTCCTGAGCAGAGTTCTTCTAATGCAGAGAGTGGGAAAAAGAAATCAATTTATTTCAATACATCCATTTTTTAGCCTAGATTCCCAAAATAGTATTATGAAAACAGCACAAACCTCACTTAATCTTATTTCTTTGGCAAGGTCCTTGATAAGTTGTGCTGGTTTGAAGTTTTCTGGTAGTTCATCTTCATGCTCTGCTAAAGCCTAAAACACAGCAAAGACAGACTGCTGTTTCTGTGCACGTTTTTTATAGAAATAGAAAAAAAACCCTCTCGAAGTGACTTGTCCATATTTTTCCTATGTACTGAAATCAATCTTGACTGCATTAAACATTCAAATAAGGAAAAAAAGATACATTTTTTCCCTTCTAGATATTATTGCAACTAGATGTTCTGGGAGAACAACAAAGTCAACCAACTTTTTTCAGGTATTGTATTTTTACAGCTGCAGCATCACTTTGCTCACCCTTGCACATAAAACTCTGAGAGGAATTCCTTTGCTGCATTTACCAAGACACAGTGCCTTGGGCTCTGTCCTCAGTGAGTACAACAGGCAGGTACTGTGTCAGCAGTGGGTGCTGGGAGCTCTGGGAGCACTGACAACATCTGCACTCACATGTGTGTTACCACAGTCCAGCTTTGGCCAATTCCCCTGTTCCTGTTTAGTGATGGAACAAGCTGTGTCCTGCAGCTGATTCCCCAAAAGTTTAGGAGTCACACACATGAGCACAACATTTCTGAAATAGCTGCAGCAGGAAGTCGAGGCTTCAAATCCCTTTAAGCCTTGCCTCCAAGCAGTGTGTATTTCCTGACTGGATTAAGGTGTTGGGTTT
Source organism: Sakesphorus luctuosus (assembly GCA_013396695.1). Classification (NCBI taxonomy): domain Eukaryota; kingdom Metazoa; phylum Chordata; class Aves; order Passeriformes; family Thamnophilidae; genus Sakesphorus; species Sakesphorus luctuosus. The sequence goes on from VWZD01000190.1 coordinate 25,600, forward strand.
GCAGGAATTGGCACCTCATGCCCACAGAAATGCAAGTGTTGCTCCAGCCCTCGCTGGGATGAAGCCTTTGCTGAGCTGCTGTGGCACATGGAGGTGCCCAGAGTCAAGGAGAACAGTCACCCAGTGTCCTCTGGTTGTGTGTGGCACTGACCCTTTTAAAATTCAGGTGGTACCCTTTTCCCTGTTCACTCCTCATGTGTCCCTGTGACATCCCAGCTACTGCCCTGCCTTCCCATTCTCCCAGTTCCTTCTCTTTGGCATCTTAGAATTGGATGTTTTGCTCTGGAGATGTTCTTTGTTTGAGCATTTCCTCTCTGCTCCGGCACATGACAAACACCCAACACTAACCCAGACTGCCTCTCCTACCTGTTTTTTAGTCCACGACCTGAAAGCACCGTTGAGAATCTTCGCTCCTTGGAGTAAATGAGCAGGAGGTTGTTGCCCAGCTTTATGCAAACCTAAGCAGAGAAAAAAAAACCCATGTCATTCAGCCACTGACAGCCAGTTGTTTACAGGAAATCTTTAATTTGGAAAAGTTTAACTGGGAAAGGTGAAGTTAACTTCATTTGGTCCCCACAAATGAATCCCTACTGTAACTTGATGGTAATAAGGAGTACATTTACTGTGTCACAAATTCAACTCAGCCTTCCTACACTGTGCTCCTTTCAGTTCTGTCTACACTGGCAATCCTTCAGCTCCTCTGGGTCCCATACCCACCCCTAACTTCCAGGGGCACTCAGCCATGTTGTGAGAATAAAAAGGTGCCATCAGAGGCTCTTTGAATTCTGAAAAAGCACCTTATGGATTAATTAGACACATTTTTCTTATTACAGGAGGACTTGACAGGTGTCTCTGGACACTTTCTATAGTAGGAGAAATAGAGGCAAAAAGTGAAGCAAGCTTGAATCTTCAAAGAACATTTACACATCAATGTTTGGATCAGCTCTGCTGGAATCTGATTTGGAAGAGTTGGAACTTCACAGAAAACTTGCTTTAATTCCCAGTTCTCCTGCAAGCCACATGCCTGGTGCTCCTGTGGCCCTGTGTCCTTGAGACCTGCCACAGCCTTCAGCCAGGATCAGCAGGATGGAGGGAGAAAGGAGTGCTGCCCTGTGCCTCAGGCTGACAGAGCCCACAGCTCACTCAGTTAAAACTCAGACTCACAGGCAACTCCAGACTAAACTGAAATGACAGCATTATTTTATAAAGCAGATTAAAGCTTCCCACAGACACAGGTAAGAGGGACAGCTCAGGTCCTTCCCAGAGCCCATGGCAGGACTTTCAGGGGTGAGCTGGACCAGAGCAGCACGTTCTGCTGGTACCTTCAAAGTCATTTTCAAACATTACCAAGACCAGTTTTGTCCACCTGTTTACCCTTTATGTGGACACCACCATAAATTTAGGGTGACTGTTCTCAGAGTCCCAAGCTAAGCCTTCAAGGCAGGCCAGGAAATGCAGTTTTACCTTTGAATTTCTCTAGTAGATGCTTCCCCATGTACCAACATGCCGTTTCAAAGTTCGGAAACTGGGTCAAACTGACGATTTTCAATCGTCTTTCTACTTCATATGCCCTGCAAGACAAAGCCACAGCAACTTAGAGCATCACAGGGCATGGTATGTCACAAAAGCTCTAGGGTCATTTGGCAGCTTCTTTGTGCTGCTGCCACGTAGTTTGGCACATGGCCAAAAGCAAAACATAACAACAGCACCAGGAAAAAACTGAGCTACAGATGTATGACAGTTTTATTGCATTATTTGCCCAGAATCAATAAAGAACTATTTGTACTGTCTTACACTGGGCAAAGAGCCCAGCTGAGCAGGTGGGGATTACCCTGCAGTGAATGGCAGGTGCCAGGGTAAAACTCCTGGCAGTTTCTAGCAGTTCTTCCTTCAGGACTTGGCCACATCAGCCCAGGGAGCCCTCCCATCCTCCTGTGCATTGTGCAACAGCTGTAAGGACAGCTGAGAATAAATCAGCATGAGAGAACACGGTCAGAGGGGACAAAGGTGGACACACCACTCAAAACTGCCCAACACACCAACCTCACTGCCAATGATTATTAGTACTGATATAAAACTCAGCCTCTACACAGCTTTCGATTTGAATGACAGATTACCTCATCTGCATTTCAACACTTAGGCTGTGTAGAAAATGTCCTGCAAAGGCCAGGCAGTCTACAGGTGTTAGAGTTGCATAAATCCAACCTAAAATAGAAAGGGAAGAATCCTCAGGATATAAACTGGAATGGCAGTAGCATAGACTTTAACCCCAACATAATGTTTATACTTTACTGAGCAACTTACTCCCTAAGTACAGATACAGCTCTTCAGTCCAGCCCCAAAACCACACACACATTGAACAAGTGGCCCCCTGTTTGTTTTGCTACATAATGGCAGCTGCTTTCCCATCTCCATGAAAACCTGTGACAGCTCCTGACACGTACTTTATCACAGTGTCAGAACCAGGTGTTTTCCAAACATGTATTTTCATACAAAAATCTACTTGAGTTAGTGAATCTCCCCAAACTGCTCTGTGTTTGTTCCACCATCTGCTCCACAGATGGTAATGAGAGAAACGCCCACTTTTTCACTTCTTACACTCGAGGTAAAATTCAAGTGTGTAAACATTCTGTGCAAGGATATACCCACACACAGAAAAGTGTCACTGGTGGCTGGTGCCTCCTCAGCACTGGTACCAGTTACTGTCACTGCCTGCACTCAGGTTATGGCTCGAGGGGGCTCTGCAGTGTTTAAATGCATAGAGGGAGAGGAGATCCCTGTCCCAAAGAGATTACAGTTTCAACAGGTAACAGGGAGGGCTGGAAACAGCAATGCAGAGGAGGAACTCACTGTTCATGGTGAAAGAAAGGTGAGGAAGAAGGGATGGAACAGAACTGTGTTCACTTCAAACCCTGCACTGTTTTCTGATCAACTCCCTGTCCTTATGGAAATCTCCCCAGGAACCAAGAAAAACAAAATCCTCCACCCCTAATATCCAGGGAGAGCCTGAGTCTAGCAAGTGACCCATAAAAATCTGTGAGTGACCCACAAAAATCTGTGACATCAAGCTCTTTGGCCTCAGGTGCAACCATGAGTGCATGTTCACACTCATGCAGGGCACCAGCAGTTCCTGAGTGTCTCAGGGGATTAATGTCTGTGACAAGGATTTCGTGGGGTGTCATGGTCACAATCTGAATTCATTCAATATAAATTCTCTGTCTGATGTCAGAAAACACCAATGTCCTGGTGAATACAGGAAGAGAACTCAGCAGTTACTGCAACTCAGGTAGGCCATGAGTGGAACTCTCTACCTACTTGTTGTATTCTTAAAAGGCTGCTAAAATATTAACAGAAAGCAGTAAAAGGTCTGATTTTTTTTTGTATGTTTGTTTTGCTTGTAAGCCCATGAAATCAAACTTCTACTGATGATTAGACTTCAGATTTTTGGGAGAACGTTGTCAAATCCCAGTCCTCTGGCATTTTGGACATGCTGCTCTGAAAGGAGGAGAGAAGCCCACCTGGGCCAGGCTGCTCACCTGATGGGATGAAGAGTGTCTGGCCTTGTTTAACGGTGCATTTGTAACATTTATCCACTTGGTCTGCAAAAAACATCTCACTGTGGTTTGCTGCTGACTGCCAGCGTTCATACAGAGAAATATTTGCAGAGGCTGGTTTGATGAGATAAAATATCTTTTCTCCCTGGATTAGAAAACATAAAATTAGCAACAAGCAGCCAAACCAAACAACACTGCACAGGCACACACACACTCCCCAATATTAACCTAAATATACATATAACATTGTGTATTTCAGCAGTATTTAAATGAAATAAACTTGTCAGCTTTATACAGAAGGGCTGAAATAGTTAAAGCACCAGCTGACCACATCTGTTCAGATTTGTGAAAGAGATGGTGCAAAAGGTTTACAGTGCCAGGTTCCATCACCTTGCAAAAGCAGGACGTGCTACCTTTAAGGCCTTGGGTGATGTATGTGTAGAAGGTACTAAACAAATATTAAAATTCTAATAGAGTGAAAGTCCACAGAGGATTTCCATGCTCCAAGTGCTTCCTCACTCGGGAGAACCAGCACTGCTGGGAGTGAACCCACTTACAGCCGAAAAGCCTCAGATACAACAGATTTACGGAGAGAAAAATCCGAGAGCTGAATCTTGAGAGAGTTTTATGATGGTTCTTTGTGCATAAAAGATAACCCCCAGCCCAGGAGGCCTCACCTTGAGCACGTGGTACCAGGCAGAGGCTCCGCCAGAGTCTATGTGGAAGTCGGTGTAACTGTCCTTCACACAGATCAGGCAGTACTTGGTCACTTTGGGCTTAGCCAGAAGAGCGTCATCAGGCCAATAGTTCTCCACCCAGGACAGCTTCTTAACAATGTCAGGAGGCTCTACAAAACTGGACATCCTTACAGAGAGAATGGAGAACAGACAGGCAGCTTTTTAAAACAGAGCACAGGGAGCCTGGTATGAGGAGAAGTGAGTGTGACAATACTTGCATGGCAAACTGAAGCAGCTCCTCTGGTGCCAGGGGAACTGCTCTTCATTCAGAAAATTTGGGAAAACTGTTTACAGACAGAGAGTTAAGGTTTTTTTAAGGAGGATGACTTAGCAACAACCCTTTGCCTTCTTTCAGTAGCATCACCTCTGATCAAATATATGCTGTTTGCATTTTTCCAGCCCCTGCCTCGTGCTACGCAGGCTCAGGGAGCACCAAAACTGTTACCGCAGTCACCTTTCTAGCCCTTTTCAGAAGAGAAAGTGAAACGTGTGCACTTTGACATAAACCATCTGGTAAACCTTAAAAACTTGCAAGTTAAGCTTAATGTTAATATTCCAAACAACAACATTAGTGCTTATGGGTAAGTAAGTCTTCATTTGATGCTGAAACACAGTGACCTTATTTAGATTGGCTAAATTACATTAAAATCTTGGAAGGAAAATGTCTAATTTGGGTTGATAATGTGAATATATTTAAAATATAACAAGTATTTTTATAATTTATACAAATTTATTTATTTACATTAAGCATACACTCATACTGTATATGTATCTAAAATATATACAAATTGTCTTAATTTACATTGAACATATGTTCAAAATTGTATTTATATAATTAATCTACTATGTTTTTATCAAATATATAACACATACTATAATCACAGCTGAGACAATGCTGTGGCACAATGACCAGGTATTAAGTGTGTCATCCCAAAATGTGCTAAATTTTAGATTTAAATAGTCCAAAATTTGGGCTAATAGTTGTGGGAGGGGAAGATTCAGTGCTGGACACTCTAAAATACCACGTCAGTAAGAGTATCTGCACTTCAAACCCAAATTAAATGCTCCCACATGTCATCTGTGCTCAGTGTCAAACCCTGATGACAGTAACTCCATTTCCATGGCAGGGAAGATGGAGCAGTGCATTCAATTAAACTGTCACTGTCTATGCTAAGAAATAAAATATTTGCCATTAATGTCTAAATTAGCAGTGTATAAGCGACAGCTCCAGCAGTCCTTCAGGACAAAAGATAATGGCAGAAAGTGAACAAATCTCTGCTGAAGATCCTGGTGATCTCTGAAGCCTGTAATGAGTAGAGCTGCTCTTTGCAGCAGTGGGTGTGCACCACTAAATCCCAACTACAGGGCTCAGGGGAACGGCTGGGAAAAATGAGCTTGTCATTATCCACCAGCCTTCCTTTTCAAGTCTTCTTGCTGGAACAGAATGCTCCCCTAAACAACCATTCCTCATTCCTCTGCTGACATTCATCATCCTCTGTGCAGTGGGTTTGCATGGAAAGGGATCTATTTCTTCCCTGGCACTTCCCTTCTGGAAGCATCAGCTACTCCAGAGGACTACGGGACCTGCAAAAAGGACCTGCAAAAAGAACCTGCACAGCCTTTTGTTGTCCAGTATGTCACAGATGCACCTGCCCCTCGTGGGATGAAGGTGATGAGCACAGATGGAGAGCCTTGAGCAGCGACCTCAACTTCGATACCAGCTAATGATCACATAAGTACAGAATCATGGAATGGCTTGGGTTGGAAGGAACCTTGAAGATCATCTCATTCCCATCTAATCCATGGGCAGGGACACCTCCCACTATCCCAGGTTGCTCCAAGCCCCATCCAACCTGGCCTTGGACACTTCCAGGGATGGGGCAGCCACAGCTGCTCTGGGCAACCTGTGCCAGGGCCTGCCCACCCACACAAGGAGGAATTTCTTCCCAATATCTAATCCAGCTGACCTGTGCCATCACCCCCAGCCTGCCCCCAGGAAGTCAGCATCACTGTCCCTGAGCTGCTGCCAGGCAGATCACAGGTTATCTGGCAAAAGCACTGAAACCAGAACTATAACACATGCTGTAGGATCAGAAAAATAAACAAAATTTCAAAGTTACTCTCCTTAAGGGACTGCTAGTGATGTGTCACACTACACCTAAAGTCACATTTCATCTACTTACTCACCCTGCCACTCTGCATGGGAGATTTTAGTATGCAGTGCATGATGCACTCACACCCAGTGGGATGCTCACTGCTCTACAACAGACTTGAAAAGAGAATATGCCAAGGAGATCAAGATCACCTTAAGCTGGAAGAAGGACTGGCGTTGCCTTACACCCATCAGGGTTACCACCCCACCAGAAAAACAACACAGAATATTAAAAATTAAGGCTTTGTGTCCATATTCTCCCACAGAGACTGTCATCACACCTCTGTGGTCACCGTCCTCCTCGCTTTGGTCTTAATTGTGTTCGTTACGTTGTACCCAAGCACCTAAGAGGGTACTTGGAAATGTTATCCTTCCCCACCTGGACAAGGCTGAGAGTTACCTCCTGGAGTATCAAGCTATGTTTAAACAAACAGCTGCACTGGGTGAACTGTGTCTGTCCCAGTGGAGCTGCATTAAAACTGGAAGGTTCCCAAAAATCCTGTTCTGAGACCTGCTGATGGCACAGCAATGCTGGTGACAGGGCTGAGCTGCCACCACTGTGCTCTGTGCTGTTCTCTCAGAGAGCAAAGAGCACTCTCATTCTGTGCTGTGCCTCAGCAGGGAGAGCTGGAGCAACCAGAAGCTGTTATTCCAAGGTGAAGGAGCATCCCCTAAAGAGGGAAGCACTGGGGACACTCATCAAACCTCCCCAACTGAACCCTGCCACACATCCCAGGAGGGATTTTGAATTATAATTGATACATAATTCTACAGAAGTAATATAATTACTATAAGCAATATTAATATAAAATAAACACAAGATACACTATACAACCATATTATTATATACAAACATGTTATATATAAATAGATACGTATTTTTATATGTACATAAAATAATAAATTGAAGATAAATTATAAATAAATCTCTACTAATTACAGGCAGGCTGCCCCCTTACCTGGTGTCAGAGAACTCCAGGTTGGTGACATTGAGGACCCTTTTCCTGTTTGTGCTATAGTAGTAATCCACAAATTCCTTGAGCTTCATCTTGCAGTCCTTCTGCTTGGTGACATCAGTGACATCAACGCTCCGCTCTGGGCCTGCACATGAATCCAAGGACAGAGAGGGTGATGGGCAGCCTGCCTTTCCCCATTTTCTGTGCTTGTGGGTGAGTTGACACATCCAGAAACATCTCAATCTCCTGATTTTCTGATCTTTCCAGCCCTTGTATCCTCCCTGTTGTTTATGTATGTACCAACATAGACATATGTGCATGGAAGACATATATATACATAAAATATCCATGAAAATCCATAAAACATCCATAAATCACCCATAAAACGTCCATAAAAGATCCATAAAATGGGGCTTTTGTACTCATGTCCCTAACATAATTATTTCTGCAGTTTTTATCTTTAAAGGATTAATGTTATTTTGGATCTATTAATTTCATAATGGATTTTACTTGCTGAGTGAAAATCACATGCAATTACCTGTGTATCCACAGGGCAAGCCCTACCCACCATGTTATAAAGGCCCTGTGATTGCAGGCAGGGTCTAACACCCCACTACTCCAAGTGCTGCTATCATAGTACTGGACAAGTGCAGGATCTTCAACTGATTTTCCAGAATTCGAAGTTCTCTTCTGCTCTATTTTAAAATTTTACTTACAAAATCTAAAATCAAGGAGCTCCCTTTTTTCCCCATGATATTTCAGGCATGCTGCCAAAAAAAATGACTTTTTGTTATTTTACCCAAAATGACACCTATCAAAAATCCATCCCTTCTGTACCAGAGTACAGAGATGATCTGTTTGTCCTTACACATTTCCTCTGACACACCTTGTTGGATATGAATCTCTGGTGTTAGTACTAAGAGCATCAGTCAATATGTGGAATTTTACACTGGGCAGAGAGGACATAGAGAAAGGCAGAGTTTTATAAATACATTCAGAGCTTCTTCCACGTTATGAAGGGGGAAAAATCAATTTATTTTTTCACAAAATGTCAGACTATAACAATGTCTTTAGCAGCCTCGTTTGTGGTGGTTTGTCCTCTGCTGCTTCAGGGGGTTTCTAAAAGACATTCCAGGTCCAAGGTAATAAACTATAAACCAGTGAGATAAATGCTACTTAAGTGAACAGACCCCATGGAGGTTGGACCACCACAGATTTGTGCCCTTCACTCAAATCTGGTGCCAACTCAGATTAAATAACCCGTGTTGTTCCCTCCAGGTTTGCACTAACAGTCCTGCTGATGGGGTGGGTGATTTCAGCTGGAGGCTGAGTGAACACCAGCAGATGCCCAAGGAGCACCTTGGGCATCTGAGAGCATCTGCTGAGCATGGCAGGTGGGCACAGTACGTGTGTCTCCTGTAAAACAAGGGAAGAGTAACAATAAAGGCAGGGTCCTGTATTCCAGGCATTGGAATGGGCAGCGATGGACTCGCCATTCCTGGAGGGATTTAAAAGCCATGTAGATGTGGCACCTGGGGGCATGGGTTAGTGGTGGCCTTGGCAGTGCTGGGGGGATGGTTGGACTTGATTACCTTAGAGGCCTTTTCCAAATTTAATGATACTGTGATTCTAAGGTTCTCGTTTATTCAGTTATCTCCCTGCAGATCCAACAGTTACAGTCAAGAGCAGCAGTGGCTGGTGATGGCACCCTCCAATCTGGGAAATGGGGCAGTATTTAGGGCAGGGAGTGCAGGAGGGGGTGGTTAGCAGACTGTGGAAGGGATAAAGGGACCATGAAACACAGATGGATCCACTGGAGCTGCAGTACTGGCTCCAAAGAGATGCTGTCTTGCCAGAAGATTGGAAGGAGAGAGACATGGAAGAAAGAGCACAGGAGGACAAGAGACAAGACACACACATTAAAGGAAGAAGGATGCAGTGACAAGTGACTTCAGGGCCCTTCCATGGCCTCTAGCCAAGGTCTGTCTTCTAAGGTGGGGCGAACTGATGACTTGGGAGAAGATGCAGCACAACACTCTGCTCAAGGCAGAGACAGGAGGATGCCAAGTGAATCCAAATGACCAGCAGCACTGAAAACAGCTCCCACTGCCACCATTGCTAAAACAAGGGCTGCCTGAGCAAAGAACTGCAGTGTAGTCCTTTTTTCAACATGAAGTGAGCTGGCAGTAATTAATGATGCCCTGGCCTCAAGAAACCATTTCTTGGTCCTGCTGGGGCTGCTACTTTTAGTGCAGAGCTATGGAGAGCAGTGCAGCCTGGCTCAGCCTCCCTGCCAAGCTGGTACACGAACCAGGAGCGAGTTCATTGCCACCAGCAAGCTCCCACTGCACAACAAACACTGCAGCCACCACAGCTCACAGCACGGACAACATACTTTACAATTTTTTATACAATTATTGTATGATTTTTTAAGCAGCAGCTGAGCTCCAAGCAGTGCTCTGCAGGTACCCACCGACATAGTTCTCGACGTCGCTGACGTAGAAGGTGGGGGCAGGCACAGCCAGGCCCAGCCCATCCTTCTTGGGCACCAGGATGGGCTCTGCAAAGCCGTTCTCTTCCAAGTACTCTGGTGTCAGTTGGCTGCCTGGGACCTTCACCACGATGTCTTCAGCGCTGGAAAAGCAAACACAGGTTCAGTGGTGAGGGGCTCCCACCTCAGTTTGGGATGTTCTGCATTTTGCTACTGAAAGGAAGACACTGTGGATAAGGAATTATATGCAAATTAAATCCATAATCCAAAAGCCAAAACCCCATTTATTGCAGAGCATGAAGGGCACAATGAAATCATCCAGAATCAATCACTTGAGCCCCATATGCCAGCTACTGGGAACTCCTAAAATAACAGCTTATGGCAAAAGACCATTCTCAGCTGTAGGATCTGCTGAGCTACTGGTGATCAATGTTAAAGGAATTAGTGTTAAATGCTCCACTCTAAAGAAGGTAAGATTAAAAATGTTACCTAATCTCATATAAATGGCCCTGGAAATAATTTGCAAATCATTTTAAAAAGTTGAATAAATTGCTTGGCAAATATTCTGCAGATCATTTTGAAGTGGCCGGGAGGAGTCCAGGGGGGCTGAGGAAAGGGCAGCTCCATTGGACCACCAGCTTGTGGCACCAACAGCTCCCAAGGGAAATTCAAGTTTGCTTTCTTGATCTTTTCAGGCATGAAAACTGACTGTCTATGAAGGACCATCATTCCCAAGTGCCCTGACACCATGTGCTGTGTGTCAGCTGGGAGCAGCCAGATTTGAGGGTTCTCCCCAAAAAGCCCTTCCTCCCCAGCAGATAAGGTCATGGCTGAGTGCCCTCTCCTGCAGCAATCCTGCACCAGTTTCCATCTTCATATGGCACCAAAATGGGCAGGAGAGAGGATGAGGCTGCGTGTGCTGCCATGGCAGCTGCCACAAGGCCTCACCACCTGCCCACCCCATGACACCCAACCTGCAGCAGAGCCCCCCTCACCCTCTGGGGGGATCCTCTTCTGACCTCACCACACATGGTGGGGAGCCCCTAACCCTGAGTCTGCTCACGGAATCACAGAAGGTTTGGGTTGGAAAGGACCTTAAAGCCCATCTTGTTTTTCCCCTGCCATGGGCAGGGACACCTCCCACCAGCCCAGGTTGCTCCAAGCCCTGTCCAACCTGGCCTTGGACACTTCCAGGGATGGGGCAGCCACAGCTTCTCTGGGCAAATGTGCCAGGGCCTGCCCACCCTCCCAGCCAGGAATTCCTTCCCAGTATCCCATCTAACCCTGCCCTCTAGCAGTGGGAAGCCATTCCCTGTGTCCTGTCCCTCCATCCCTTGTCCCAAGTCCCTCTTCAGCTCTCTTGGAGCCCCTTTAGGCACTGGAAGGGGCTCTCAGGTCTCCCTGGAGCCTCCTCTCCCCCAGTGAACATTCCCAGCTTGGCTCCAGAGCAGGGGCTCCTTGCTTCTGTACCAGCCACAGAACTCCCACACAGCTGCAAAGACAGGTCAGTCCCAGAGCAGCCAGCAATGAGCACAGCCACATGAGAGTCTGGTACCTACACTGAAGCACGAGAAGCTCAGTTTAATTGCTACCCCTACGACTATTGCTACTCTAATGGCATTTGGGTATTACACATTCCAGAGCATTACAGTTTTTGCCTTTTTGCTCTCTTCACTGCTCCTTTTGCCCCAAGCCTGTCCAGGGCACTCACTGGGGTCATCATTCACTGCCATGTGCTGGGAGTCAGGAATGATACTTGTGGTCTTAGACCCCTTTTCTCCTTTCCCCACACTCTTACTGGCGAGTGCTGGGGTTTGGTCTGTGACACCTGCACCTCTCACTCATCTTCACAGGAGAAAATTCCTCCACAAGACTTTGTGTCACTAATGGCACAAGTGTAGGTGTCAGAGCCCCAGGCCCTTCTTCAGGCTACAGACCCTTCTATCTCAGAAACTTTAATCTGGCAGCAGGGTTTTCTTTTGCCCACATTAATGAGAAAGAAACAGAAAAATTTGGGGGTTGTACTTTTTTTTACAACTTGGGAGTGACTCATAGACATTGTGTGTGTGAGTGTAGTCTCAGAGGCCACCTGAGGTTACTGAAATCAGCCTGGGCCTTAAATCTTTTCCTAAATGAGTTTTGTGACCTGTCAAATTAAAAAAAAAAAAGAAGAAGAGAAAAAGAAAGAAAACCAGCTAAGACAGAAGTCTTTCAGGCCCCAATAAAAACAGCCAAGCAACTAAACCACTGGATCCTGAGCTCAGCAAAACACATCTGTAAGAACTGCAAAACACTTTTCAGTATTATTTTCAGTTTTTCCTTAACCAGCCCAGGACCAGTATCTTAAATTAAATGTGAAATTAAATTCACCATAAAAAAGAAGATCTGTGTTTACCAAGTATACTTTGTCAGTCTCCAAGGATTCTTCTAAAATAATTAGTTATTAATAATTAAGGATTTATTTGGCTCTGGCCTATATTAAATAGCCAGAAGAAAATGATCACTCTTGCAAATGGCTGTGAAGCAGCCTAATAACATGTGGGACATGTCACCCAACAATTAGCCCCATTCATTACCCCCATGAGAGGGCCTTTGTCACCCAGCAACTGAGCACGTCCTTGTTCTGCCCAGGATGGGGACAGACTTCAGCAAAGCCAGGAGGATTTTTGAGAACTGCATCATTTGATGCAGTAAGTGGGTTAGTTTCTTATGCAAGTGGATAGAGGCCAAACACACTCTGGTTCAGCCTGGAGGAGAGAAGGCTCTGGGGAAATCTTGGAGACCCTCCCAGTGCCTAAAGGGGGCTTATAAAAGAGAGGAAGTGTGACTTTTTACAGGGACAGAGAGTGATAGGACAAGGGGAAACAGTTTTATACTGAAAGAAGGCAGGGTTAGATTAGATGTTATGAAAAAACTCTTCCCTGTGAGGGTGGGCAGGCCCTGGCACAGGCTGGGCAGAGAAGCTGTGGCTGCTCCATCCCTGGGAGTGTCCAAGGCCAGCTGGACAGGGCTTGGAGTGACCTGGGCTGATGGGAGGTGTCCCTGCCCATGGCAGGGGTGGAACAAGATGGGCTTTAAGGCCCCTTCCAGCCCAAGCCTTTCTATAATTCTGTGATTGTTTCCTTCACAAATCCAAGCCCCTATGGAAATCCAGAGGAACCAGGCTCAAGAGAGAGGAGATCCAAATACAGCTGCACAAACATAGAATCGTAGAATCATAGAATCAGTTGGGTTGGAAGAGACCTCTGAGATCATCAAGTCCAACCCCACTTTGATTCTTTGATTACCAGATCATGGCACTCAGCGCCATATCCAATCTCACCTTAAAAACCTCCAGGGTTAGAGAATCCACCCCCTCTCTGGGTAGCTCATTCCAATGCCTGAGCACTCTCTCTGCAAAGAATTTCTTTCTAACATCCAACCCAAACCTCCCCTGGCACAGCTTAATCCCCTTGTATTTTACTGTTGGTTGCCTGGGAGAAGAGACCAACCCCCACCTGGCCACAACTTCCCTTCAGGCAGTTCCAGACAGTGCTGAGGTCACCTCTCAGCCTCCTCTTCTCCAGCACAAACACCCCCAGCTCCCTCAGCCTCTCCCCACAGCACTTGTGCTCCACTCCCTTCTCCAGCCTCGTTGCTCTTCTCCAGACCTGCTCCAGCCCCTCAATATCCTTCCTGAACTGAGGGGCCCAGAACTGAACACATAAAAAAAGAGAAGAGCCCAGGACATCTGCAATCAAACAGCACAGGTTTAAACACCACCATTCCATGACTCTCCCAGCCAGGCCCATGCCCAGCCCCAGAGCACAGTGGCTGTACAGGCTCTGCCCCCAGCCCAGCCCATGTGTGCAGCTGCACAACCCACCTGGGGAACGTCCGACTCCGCAGCTCCTTTATGAACACTTGGCTCCCATTCTGCACAGGCTTCACCTCTGTCGTCTGGCCAGTGTCATGCTTGTGCCAATTCCTTTTCTTTTTCACTGAAAAGGAATGAATTGGACAGATATGTTTAGTAGAGGATAATTATTAAGATGTTAGCAGGAAGGACAAATGTCCATTTAGTTTCTCACATGAGCAAAGCAGAGGGAACCCCCACAACGCTGCACTGCAGATTTCCCAGTGCTCTCCATGCCCCACTGGACAATTGCAGTGCAGCCTGAAATCCACTGCAGTGAGCAGTGTGTGCTTTGGAGCACGAGGAGAACCTGAGGGGTAATGGCTGAGCTGCACAGCTCCTGCAGGCACTGAGCAAACAGGGCTCTGACAGCCCCAGCTCGCCAGCCAGCACACTCCATCCTCATCTGGAGGCTCCCAGAAAGCCCCTTTCCTCCACAGGCAGAATGGATCTTTGTGAGGATATTTGTCAGGAATTACCTTAGTCTAAAGCTCTGTCCAGAAGTGGATGATTTGACACAAAGTTTAATGGGCTTTGAGCTATGCCCTGGACACAGCATGGATGGGGAAGGGGAAAGGTGGAGGAGAAAGGGGGAAAGGGAAAGAGAAAAGGGGAAAGGGAGAAGGAGGAGGATCAGACAGAGAAAGAGAAGAAGAAGGAGGAGGAGGAGAGGGAGAGAAGGAAAGAAGAGAAGAGAAGAGAAGAGAAGAGAAGAGAAGAGAAGAGAAGAGAAGAGAAGAGAAGAGAAGAGAAGAGAAGAGAAGAGAAGAGAAGAGAAGAGAAGAGAAGAGAAGAGAAGAGAAGAGATGCAAGGGCACCACAACTGCAATCCCCAGACTTTAAAGGGAATTATTATGGCTCAGGCCTGGAGAGATGACAGACTGAGGCCCCTCCACTGTGCTCCCAGTGGGGGATGGACACACAGGCAAGTCCATCATGGATAAAGGGCCAGCAGGAATAAGCCCATGTGAGTCAGTCAAGTGTCAGTGTGGCTGTGCCCTGCCTCTGACAGCTGGATAACACAGAGCAGGAAAAACTGGTCCCACTTTTTCCCTGAGTCAGCACAATCTGCCTCAGCTGTTCCCACTCATTTTGGTAGGAATTTTTTTTCCATATTCCTATCACTTAAACCCTCGGTTAATAGAATTTTCATGTCACAACATACTTTCGGTTTCCACTCTTGTTTTACATCATGAAACTCAGTATTTTACCCCAAGGCCACACCTCTTATCAAAAGAGTGAGGGGAGGCATCAGACTCCTCACAGATGGCACCCACTCCTCAGGCTCCTCAGATCTACACACTTTTCCATTTGAAAGGAATCTGGAGGCCACAGTTGTAAGTCATGAGATTTGGAAAGAGGTAACTTTGTTTTCCTGACCGCAACCCCAGAATGACTCCAGGAAAGACATCTCCCAGTGAGTCCATCCCAGGTTTTGCACAAAGCATGTTGGGTTTATTAGTTCCATGCAGGCTCCAGCCTAGCTGGAGATATTCATTAAAGCTGCTAGTTCTTTATCTTAATGACTCTCAGGCTTAGTGTATTAATTCAATGCTCCTGGTAACAAAGGAAACAAGCCTGGCTTGAATGCCAAACCTTCCTCCTCTCCCTCCCTTTCCAACCACCATCTCCTCCCCCTCTCAGCACATTGTAATCAACCTCGGGAGCGTGTTGATTGCTCTTGCACTCTGAGTGCAAGTCCCAGGGAAAGAGGTGTCACTTGCCACAAGCAAAATTAAAGAGCTTGTCCTATGAGCATGTTCTCTTATTACACTTCAGATAGCACGGAGTGTCGGGAAATAAAAGCAACAAATCAGCGCTGAATGAAGGAATTCACTGTAACTCTTGCAAAACCTCCAAGAAGTTATTTCTCTCAGCACCAAGCACTGGCAGGCACCCACCTCTCCCAGGTACCTCTCCCATGTACCTCTCCCAGGTACCTCTCCCAGGTACCTCTCCTACCCACCTCTCCCAGGTACCTCTCCCAGGTACCTCTCCCAGGTACCTCTCCATCCTGCCCTTGTATCCACCTCTCCCATCCACTTCTCCATCCTTCTCATGTGTCCCTCTCTCCTGCAGAGGCACCTTGGATGCCTCTGCCATCAGAACATTCCCAGGAGGGGCTGTCTCCCACACAGCTGCAGTCCATTAAACTCCATCGAACACTCTGCCCTTGGCCTATTTTCAGCCATTCTTTCTATACTTCATCTTTACCATGAACACCACAGTAAGGACTGAAGGCCCATTCCCATGTGCAACAGATTCCAGCTTTGTCCAGAAAAGCTGCTTTTAAAGAAATGATCATAGATTTCTTTTTCTGCAGAACTTTCTGATCCAAATTTAACCTTCAGAATGTGGAAAAAAGGGAATATATTTTTATGAAGACTGTATCTCAAAAAGAAAAAATCTCAGGTATATTTGTACTATTTCAAATGTATTTGTGTGGAAGGGATCATCGAACTGAATGTTCAGGAAGAATTTCTTCACTGAAAGGGTGGTCAAGCATTGGAATGGGTTGCCCTGGGAGGTGATGGAGTCACCATCCCTTGAAGAAAAGTTTGGATGTGACACTCTGGTCTAGTTGACAAGGTGGTGATTGGTCAAAAGTTGTATTTGATGATTTTTGAAGTTTTTTCCAACCTAAATGATTCTATGATTCTATGAATTCTATGATTCTATGAAGTCTGTGAACTTTCCACTAGACCAGGGTGCTTCCACTAGAGCAGGAATACCCAAAAGCACCTTGTGAGTTCCCTATTGATCTGTATTAAAGGTTGAAACTATTTAAAACCAGCCTCAGTCTGACTTTGGGTCACTTGCAGCTCTGTAGTATCACTGATTCCAAAGGATCTCTCCTGATTTTCAATGCTGCAAACGAGGAAGCAATCAAAGCCAGCGTTTCAAATTGTGTTATGAAAATGAGCCAAGCCTGCCCAAATGAAGCCCTGACATTTTATTGAAATGATGTCAGAAAATGTTGTATGAATATGGATGATTTTTCCCCAACACATTTCATTAAAAGGGAATGGCTCAAGGCGCCACGTGACAGGAAGCAATCTTCTGAGAGCAGCCACTCACCACAGTGGTAACGTGGAAAAATGTAAGGAGAGGAAAAGGATTTTTAAATTTGACATCTGGAAAACATATCTGGGGGAAGGCCTGCTCCAGAAACACACGTATATTTTTAAATCCAGACGAGTTGCATAACAGACAATCGGTGTCTGTGTTTCCCTTCGCTAATCACGCTGTAATTAAATCCTACCGGGGAACTATTGGTGCTGGAACGACTCTTCCTCATTTATTCCAAAGCTGATAGTGCTGGATAACGAGTTTAAACATATACTGGGGCACTTAATGAGCCAATGGAAGCGGTGGCCCCGCCAACGTTCCTGCATGCAGATTCCCACCAGCTGGAATGCACTGAGCCACGCTGCTCCTGCCTTCGCTTCATCCAGCTTTGCACTTCATAGAATCATAGAATCATAGAATGGATTGGGTTGGAAAAGACCTCCGAGATCATCAAGTCCAACCCTTGGGCCAACTCCAGTCCCGTCACCAGATCATGGCACTCAGTGCCACGGCCAAGCTCACTTGAAAAACCTCCAGGGATGGGGAATCCACCCCCTCTCTGGGCAGCCCATTCCAATCCCTGAGCACTCTCTCTGCAAAGAAGTTTTTTCTGCTTTCCAACTTCAGTTTCCCCTGGCAGAGCTTGAGCCCCCCGTGCCTCCTTGTCCTATTGCTCCCCTGGCCTCTTGCACCCTGCAAGCAGGGGCTACAGGAGAACAGCCTCCCTTTTCCACAGGATCCATGATTCCATACGTTAGTGAGGGAAACGGCCATGCAGCTTGTGAGCTTGTCAGCAGAACTCGAGGTAAGGTTAGCAACAGTTAATGTTGAAATGAAATCTGTGCACTCCACGGCTTTGATGGTTGGGGTTACAAGTTGTTAAACTGTCTGTGACATGTTTGAAGAGAGGAAACAAAGTGGCATTGCTGTCCTGCAGGATGGGACGTTGGTCTGTGCTCCCTCCACATGCCATCCCCAGCAGCGTGGGCAGCAGGTCAAGGGAGACTTTGTGGGACCCCACCTGCAGCTCTGCCTCCAGCCAAGGGGCCCCCAACATCAAAAGTACATGGAGCTGCTGCAGCAAGTCCAGAGAAGGCCACAGAGATGCTCCAAGGGCTGGAGCCCCTTGCTGTGGATCAGGCCAGGAGAGCTGGGGGGGGTCATCTGGAGAAGAGAAGGCTCCACAGACCCGAGAGCCCCTTCCAGTGCCCAAAGGGGCTCCAAGAGAGCTGGAGAGGGCTCTGGGACAAGGGATGGAGGGACAGGATACAGGGAATGGCTTCTCACTGCCAGAGGGCAGGGATAGGTGGGATATTGGGAAGGAATTCCTGGCTATGAGGGTGGGCAGGCCCTGACACAGGATGCCCAGAGAAGCTGTGGCTGCCCCATCCCTGGGAGTGTCCAAGGCCAGGCTGGACAGGGCTTGGAGCAGCCTGGGCTGGTGGGAGGTGTCCCTGCCCATGGCAGCACTTCCCGCTGGGCTCCATGACACAGGCTCAGGGACGTACCAGTGCATTTTTATTTGGATAAAAAGAACTGGATAGACAGAAAGCTCCTTAAAAGCATCAGAATACTGATGTCCATTCAACTCTTCTCATCTCAACGGCTACATTAAACTTGTAATCTTTTAATCAAAACCACCATTTCTTAAATTCTAGGATGATGCACCCCAGTTTTATAGAACTGATGTTCAGTTCCTGATTATACACTTTTGTTGCTGCTCTCTGGGTTTTTTCCTTCTCGCTGAAAAGCAGGTGCCTTTCATCCTTCATAATTCAAAATGAAGGGAAGGAAATCAAAGTATCAGACTCATCTCAATGTTACACAGAACCAACAGAGGCTGGAGATCCTCTGCTACTGCTTCCATCCCAGGTCAGGAACAGCCTGGGAGTGCCTGCAGTCACCCTTCCTTTTCAGCACAACCCTTCCCAATCCCAAAGTATTCACTTCAATATGATTTGTGGTTATTTCTGTGACCAATTTTCAGAAATCTTCCAACAAAACACTAGAAAGGCTCATTCTTTTAATCCAGAGCATTTTGGAGGGACATATTGATTTTGTTAAGTCTTTCAGAACTGCCTCCCAAGGGGGATTTTGCCTCCCAAGGGGGATTCCCCCACCCAAGGGGGATTCCTCCTCCCAAGGGGGATTTTACCAGCTTCCCAGTTTGTGGGTGCCCTGTTCAGGTCCCAGTTGTTGGCAGACCCTCTGGGAGACAGGAACAGCTTCAGGTCATTCAGGCTTCCAGTTCACACTTGACTTTTAAACACTCATAGTGGAAAAACTATTCCCCTTTTTGCCAACAAAACAAACATTTCAGGCTCCTCCCCTTTCCCACTAGAATTTTTTTAAACTTTAACAAGTAAGGCAATGCAGAAATAATTGCTTGGGTTAAAAATTCTGAATTTTAACACAAAAGGAGTCACTTTCCAGGCATTCCCTATTTCACAATTAAAAAAGGACTCTTAGGATTCCTTTGGCTCCTGCAGATGAGCAACCTACTCATCCTGTGCAGGATGCCCTGAGGCTGCAGAGCAGCAAGATCCTCCCCACCACTGTTGCTTATTTACAACAACTGGTTTTCCAGTGAAGCATTTCATCTTTCATAGGGACTGGTTTCTTTTCTTCCCCTCCCCCTCCCCCCCCTCCACTGTATAATAGAAAGAAATTGTGAATTAATCTGACCAAAGCAAACACATCCCACGGTTCTTTCCCAGACAAAACTCCCACTGAGATCAACTGTCACTTTCACTCAGGAGAACCTTTTCCTGTGAAAGAACTGCAAGAATTGGCACCCTCAGTGCATCCTACAATTTTGACTACCATGGAAATTGCTGCAGTTCCATATCCAGGCTAAGCACAACAAACTGTTTCTTACTCTTCTCCTCTCCACATGGAGAACACCGTGCAGCTTCCAAAACTCCCTGTATTAGCACCAGCTGCCTCTGCAGGGATTTTCTAGCCCACATTCTTGAGTGTGGGCACAATTCATGCATGGAAGGATGCTCATTTTTCTTGAGGGACCAGGGACTGCAGCTCTCCAGGTAAGTGCCTTTCCTGAGCTCACACACCTGCCTGAGGCCAGGCAGGAGCTGCAGCCAAAGCTCCAAGATCCAGCCCATGGTGTCCTCCTACTAACATGTTTTTTCACCTCCTGGTTTGAATTCCAATATTTATGGCACATGATACGTAGGCCCTTTTGTAATGACAGAAATAAAAAGCTCCTTTTCTCCAAACACAGCCCCTGCTGTGTGTGAGGCCTGGCCACACACTGGTACTCACAGGTCGACTTTCCGTGGGTTTTCTCACAATTCGGGCAATGATAGATGTCGATATCTGGTGCCTCTTCCTCTTCCACACCAACACAACTGAAATATAAGAAGGTAAATATGACATTAGCCTGGGTCCATCTCCAAGCACACAATTAATAATGAAAACTCTGTTTATTTGCCATGCAGCCACACTGACTGCCAAGAGCTCCATCCAAACCAGCTTTGGGTGCATTGGACACTGATACAGGCAGGGTTTTGTAGCCCACACTCCTGATGTGGTGTCACAAAAGCTGTGAGCCAGAAGCCCACTGTGGACCTCCATGAAAACCTGGCAGAGAGTCCCACAGAGTATTTTTTATTCCAGGGAGACCTACACAGAGTTCTTCCAGCACCATCCCACATCAACCTGATGAACAGAACACATCTTCTTCACCAAGTGCACGTGGGCAGCTGGGAGGAACCAGAGTGACCTTGGCAAGGGATGCCATGTGTAGGTTCCACCTCTATTCCCACACAGGAAGATGAGAAGGGAAAGAAAACACACAGCTCAGCACTTCTGGCTGCCAAGGGGATTGGCTCTGCTGGGAGCCAACTGGGATGGTTTGGGATGGCTCGACACAGCAGCAGCACCCACAGTCTTGGGCTCACGGCATGGACACAATCCGACAGGGAACACAGCGCTGAGGAGCAACAAAACCCAACAGCAGAGTGTGGAAACACCCAAGACAAGAAGCTGCTGCACAGAGCAAGTGCTGAGCAGCCCCAAAGAGCCCAGTTCCAGCTGTTCCTGCCCAGAAGGAAGAGCAAACAGGACTCTGCTCCTGCTGCCTCTGTCAGGAGTGGCCCAGACTTCAAGGCACATTTCCTGCACAGAGAAAAGCATGATCATGGTCCCACCTCGATCCAGCCCTTGGCCATGGCTCTGTGGGAGCTGAGCTAGGCAAGAACACCCATGAGACACACCAAAGGTACCATAAGCCCCAGCACAGGCAATGCTGGATAACATGAGCAAGGCTGGATGACACCAAGAGCTCTCCTGGGGTTTCTCTACTTCACAACCTGAAATGCCTCCTTTGGTGCCCTGCAGTGAGCACAGAGCACCTCTTAGTGCTCCTCAGCTAGCAGAGAACACTGAAGCTCTTCTGCCAGTGAAAGGGCTTGGGCACGGGTCCTGCAATGCCATCTCCATGCACAAGGATGTGTTCTGCCTCCTGGCAGCCCTCCAGCAGTGCCAAGAGATGATGAGGGCAGGAATTCAGAGGGTTTAGCTGCTGTTTCTGCCCTGTGGGAAGCAGAGCAGAGGATGGTTGCTCCTCTCCCCTTGGCCAGGCAGCAGGGTGGGTCAGTCTTATCAAGTTTCTCACAGAATCTCTCAAAACATTCTCATTCTGTCCAAGCTCTGCAGGACAACCTCAATGTGTCCAAAAATGAGTTCAACAACTGGAGAAGTTCATACAGAGCAGACACACCAGCAGCATCTGGTAGTGGTGTAGATGCAGGGAGGCCTCCTGGTTGCTGGGATAAAGGAGGGATAACACATGATCATGGTCCCACCTCTTCCACAGAAGTCCCTGGGAACCTCCTACCCGACTCTGTGGAGCTCAGGGCTCTTTGGTGCCCTTGGCAGGCTGTGCAGGTGCACATGAACCAACACTTGCACACCTGGGGCAGGGGGGGCAGCTGCTAAAATGCACTGTGACCCCCCATTCCCAAGCCCCTGCCCACTCTGAGGTGCATGGGGATATGTAACAGTGCACAACACCATCACAAACCACAGACACACCTGCTGCTGCAGAAAGGCATCAACAAAACCAAGACTGCAGCCATGCTGGGAAAGGCCAAACTAGCTAAGATGTAGAAACACATCTTTTTTTATTATCATTGTAAATGTTTTGTCAAAATAAGACCCTGCCAGAAACCTTGTTGTGGCTGTCAGTGTGAGAGCCAGGTCCCTCCAAAACAAAGAGCCCAGGGTGAGAGAAGCCCTGCAACCAAAGCCAGAGACTCTCTCTGGCAATGTGAGCCCAGCCTGGGAACAGGAATAATTATTTCGAATTGTGTTGAAGCAATTGCAGATTTGGCTGATTTTTTTCATTAAACAGTTACTTGAAAAAAACACAAAATTTGTGTGTGTCCCTGGGCAGACAGCACAGAAAACTGAAGCCTGCAGACAGCAAAAACCATCATCACAACAGTCCAATCCTCTGAGTCCAGCACATACAGAGAGAAAAATATCAAATGAGTAGAAAATACCAGAAAAATGGCAGAAAAATACCAGATTAATCAGTGGAAAATTTAAACAAACCCTGACAGATTAGAACCAGAGTAAGAGAATGTAGAGGATTCCTCTACCCACAAAGCTGCATCAGCTGCTTATGCCACTGGGTTCAGCTTGCTAAGCTCACTAAAGGTATGGATTAGGCTCTCTACAAGGGCTTGAAAAGCCTATATTTAGCTAAAGGAAGGAGCTGAGACCCTTGGGCACTGGGTGGGAGGAGGTTTGACCAGCTATGGCACAGGGCGATGGCTGCAGTGTGGTGGGAGCCATTGTTCTGAGAGCAAGTAAAACATCTAACAAGACCAAGGCAGAGAAGTAAAAATAACTGACCTCAAACTCCAGTGGGGCCCTAGAACACACAGTCAACTTTTCCAGCTACAGAATGGCTTTGGGTAAGGTTTGGCCACTTACAGCTGCTTGCAGGCAGAGGCTGTTGCCCTCACTGTGTGGGAAACTGGGAGTGTGAACTGTCCAGGGGATCCCTCAACTGACCTGCCTTGGGGATCTGTAACCAAAATAAGGACCCAGTCCAGTCTGTGCCCCTCTTCTCAACCAGCAGAGCTTGGCTCACCAGCCACTGCCACCATCAGGACTGTTGGTGGCTCTCACATGGATACAGGCACAGGAAACTGCATTGCCAGACAGCCCCTCGAGACTGTTCCTGCCAGGAGAGGAACAAGGGTCTCCTGCTGCCTGTATTGGGTTTATGTGGCAGGATTTGGCTAGAAGGGGCTGTGACTGACCCTTGGGTTGGTCTGAGCATTTCCACCTGGGAATAAGAAACAGAAGGGGACTGCCAGCCTTGGTATAGAAGCCAGGGCCCAGTTCTGAAGCATCTTTTCCTCAATTTACTAATGTGTTTTTTCTCAGGGTGGTTAATTACCAATAGAATAGAATCAAAGCATTTCTCCAGCTGAAAAAAACCAAGTCATCTACAGTGGTGTCCTGCCCCTCAGCCCCCAAATTCCAGCACAAATGGAGCTCTGTGGTTTGCATCTATTGGTTTTTTCCATGAGAACACTCCGCTTTGGTCCCTCTAGTTTTTTTCCTCAGCCCAAGAGAAACACAAACATGAAAAAGACTCGAACCAAGTGCTTGATTCCCTACGATCATCAGCCGCGTACAGAGGCAGCCAGCATGGGATCACAGCTGGCACGGGATCACAGCTGGTGTGCCTGGGATCCAGGCAGTGTGGTCAGGATCCAGGCAGTGTGCTTGGGATACAGGCAGTGTGCTCAGGATCTAAGTGGTGTGTTCAGGATCCAGGCAATGTGCTCAGGATCCAGGCAGTGTGCTCAGGATCCAGACAGTGTGCTCAGGATACAGGCAGTGTGCTCGGGATCCAGGGAACATGCTCAGGATCCAGGCAGTGTGCTCGGGATCCAGGGAACATGCTCAGGATCCAGGCAGTGTGCTCAGGATCCAGGCAGTGTGCTCAGGATCCAGACAGTGTGCTCGGGATCCAGGGAACGTGCTCAGGATCCAGGCAGTGTGCTCGGGATCCAGGCAGTGTGCTCAGGATCCAGACAGTGTGCTCGGGATCCAGGGAACGTGCTCAGGATCCAGGCAGTGTGCTCGGGATCCAGGCAGTGTGCTCAGGATCCAGACAGTGTGCTCGGGATCCAGGGAACGTGCTCAGGATCCAGGCAGTGTGCTCGGGATCCAGGCAGTGTGCTCAGGATCCAGACAGTGTGCTCGGGATCCAGGGAACGTGCTCAGGATCCAGGCAGTGTGCTCGGGATCCAGGCAGTGTGCTCAGGATCCAGACAGTGTGCTCGGGATCCAGGGAACGTGCTCAGGATCCAGGCAGTGTGCTCGGGATCCAGGCAGTGTGCTCAGGATCCAGACAGTGTGCTCGGGATCCAGGCAGCGTGCTCAGGATCCAGGCAGTGTGCTCGGGATCCAGGCAGTGTGCTCAGGATCCAGGCAGTGTGCTCAGGATCCAGGCAGTGTGCTTGGGATCCAGGCAGTGTGCTTGGGATCCAGGCAGTGTGCTCAGGATCCAGGCAGTGTGGTCAGGATCCTGAAGCAGTCCCACAGCAGTGTCAGTGTGAGCCCTGGGTGCGTTACCTTTGTCAGGGAAGACCTGGGAAAAGGTCCCAGTAGCACTGTTGGGTGATTATTCAGATCCTCCAGTGAGATGGAACCAGAGGTACCTGGTTCAGCAAAGGAATGTTGAGGCAGAGCTGGCCAGGGACATGCAGGTAATGGGGGACATGGAGCAGGAAGCAGAGCTGAAGTAGCCTTGGGAGCAACAGCAGGAACAGACTGATCTACTTCATTTCTACCAGCAGTGCAAGAATCCATTTCCAAAAGCCCAGACACCCCAAACCTGTGTGCTGACATCCTGGCAGGACCCTGCTCTGCTGCAGGAACTCCCACATTGAGGAGAGCCACATTTACACCTGCCAGTCTGTGAAGGAGGTGGGAAACTCACCCTGTTGTTTGCACAGCACAGGCACCATTCCATGCTCGGGGGGCACAAGCAATACCTGGGTGACTCCCAGCAACATATTCAAGGGTGGATGTCTCTGACTGTGAATTATCTCCTGATGCTGCTTTTTGCCTGTGTGATGGTGAAGGCATGTGGCAGGATCAAATACATCCCTTCGGAAAGCACCAGGTTCCCAGAGTGGATTAGAAGGAGAAAATTTTTCCCTGGTGAAGGATAGAATCACAGAGGTATGGAACTCTTGGAAAAGCCCTCAAAGACCATTGAGTCCAAGCATTCCCCAGTGCTGCCAAGGCCACCACTAACCCATGTTCCCAAGTGTCACATCCACACAGCTCTTAAATCCCTCCAGGGATGATGACTCCACCAGTGCCCTGAGCAGCCTGTGCCAGGGCTGAACAAATCTTTTGTGGGGAAATTTTCCCTAGAAAACCCTTCCCGGACATGCTACAAAGCCCCACATTTGCTGTCCCATCAGCATTAACTCCCGAGGGGCTGCAGTCATGCAGTGCCAGCTGGGCACTGGGGATGCAGCTGCACGGGCAGGGATGTGGGATGCAGGAACAGCACCCACTACCATCACTCATAGCTGAAGAAACCCTCCTGCCCAAACACAGCAAGATGGCCTAAAGAGATTAATCACCATGCATGCAGGAATGTCTTGTGGAACAATTTAAACCAACCTAATGGGTGATTTTGAAATGGTTGTTAAGTGATTTAACTCAGGTTGAGGCAGCGTAAGACTAATTTGATAACAAGATAAAAGGGAAACATTATTATCAATGTATTCAGATTTCACAGAAACTGTTGTAGGGAAAAAATAATAATAATAATGACAAGTAAAGGCTTTGATATTGCAGCTGCTTAAGCTGATATCTCACCCATGTTACAGTGACTTACAGGAGAATTAGCACATTAGAAGCTTTTGCAATCAGAGGCTACAAATTACATTTTTATTAAAAACTCTGCCCTTTGCCACTTTAAAATAAAATTACTTCTGTGTTTGCAGTGAAGAGATGTTCAAGTTTCAGTATTCTGATGAAGCTGACAATGATTTTTCTTATGCAGGCAATAATAATGAAAGGTGCATAAATTAAACTGGGTTTATAGCATGAATGTTCCTGGGGACCTTGATTTGTCATCTGCAAGGAGGTGATATTTTACATAGTTTTAGGAGAAAAATTAATTAATTGTTCCATAAAAACCATGTCATCTCCATTATCAACCAGAAGACAAATATAGAAAGACATGAAAAAATAAACAAGCAAAAGGGTCTTTGATGGGAAAGAAAATCAAATCTATGGATACAGAAATAGAGCAGAAGGAAAAATAAGCTGACACCCCAACTCCCGAAGCCACACACTTTATCTGCTCCTGAGGGCCATTCCAAACACAGGTGAGACACTGGTTGTCCAGACACTGGGATTTGGGAGAAGGTTTTCAGCCAGCACAGATGGGAATGACAGGGGCTCATGGATGCTCAGCATCTGCTCCTGGGGGAGGATGACACATCCTTCACTCTGTGCCAAACAGCAAACACTGACCAAATAAACTGGGCTGGATATTTGCCTTTGGAATTCACAGGTATAGTTAATCTGCTGGATAGCACAGCTCAGCATTCATCTGGCAGTAACAACTCCCTGCAAGAGCAATGGAGTGAGCAAAGGAGTCACAGCACTTTGTCTCCTCTTCACTATGGGCAGGTCCCAGTGTACCTTCCACAGGAATCAGGCTCTGTACAGGAAGAGCAGCCATTCCCAATGGATATGATGGGAGTCCTCTAGCAGGTCAGCCTGAGTTTATTTCCAAAGCCAAAAGAACCCAACAGAGCAGCAAAGACATTAAGGGTTCATCAAAAGGGTGGTCAAGTGCTGGCACAGCTGCCCAGGGCAATGGTGGAGTGCCCATCTCTGGAGGGACTTAACAGGCATGTGGATGTGGCACTTGGGGACACGGGTTACTGGTGGCCTTCCAACTAAATGATTCAATAATCTTAAAGGGCTTTTCCATCCCAAATAACTCCATGATTCTACGACCTCCTATGGGAAGGAAGGGGCACCCTCACCCCTCCACAACTACACCCTTGGACTAGTTGGTACAATCTGTGTATTAAAGCTTGAATTCTGCTTTCAACCTTTACCAGAGGCATGTTGAAAGCTCAGGACATTTTAACAGCACTAAAAATGACACATCAACTGCTATTTCACACAACCACACGTCTGTTTCTCCTCTCCTTAAATGAATCCAATTGCAAATCACTTTATTCCCAGAAACAAACTGGTACCCCAGCTATGTGTTAAGCCTTGGAAAGTGGTGACAGATTTCATACTTTTCTTCTCTTTTTCTTCTCCCCTCTCCTCTGTTCCCCTCCCCTCCTCTACCCTTCCCTTCCCTTCCCAAACCTTCCCTTCTCCAGCACAGAAGAAATCATGGCATTTTTATAGGTGATAAAAGTCATCATTATTGATTAACCTGATCTCACCCCTAACCTTTAATGACTGGTATCATTTCTTGGTGTGAAATGTGTTGCACAATAATGCTCTTCCTTAACAACAAGGTGTTGTTTGCACAGCAGACACCTGTCCAGCTCCAGGAGCCTTTGCCCAGAGAACAAAGCCATAGGTACCACAGGACAAACAGGGCTTCCCATCAGCTTCACTTTTTGATGCCAGGCCAACGTTAAGTGACAGCAGTTCCTTGTGTCCATCTCCTGGCATCCAGAAATGCAACAGCCAACACCGTGGGCACAGGAGATGCCAAGAAAAGACAGAAAAGGAGAGAAGGAAGAGAGCAAGGAATGAGCTGCTCCATGGGTTCACTTCTCCTGGGCTGTTTTCCTGGTGGCTGTTGCAGGGTGAACTCTGACCAGAGCTCTCCTTGTGTGCTCTCCAGAGCAAACAGACAAGCCTTTTCCTAAGCAGAAGGATTTGTCTCATCTAATCAGCCACACATTTGCAGTTACTTTTTGAACTAAAATTTAGATTTCTGTCATTCCATGATTCCAAACAGGCACAGCACCATCCATCCTGCAGCTTCCCCCCAGCCATGTGCTGCACAAAGGAGGTGCACAGGGTGCCATCCAGCCCCAGGCTGAGGACAGCATGGGAAGCATCAACCCTGACCAGCCCCTGGGGTCAGTGCCAGCAGCCCAGAGCAGCCCTCCAGCCTCCACCAAGATCCATATCCAAACTCCAGTGAGGAAAAGGGGATAAATGGGGATGAACTGAGGGAGAAATTCAAGGGTTCTCCTTAATCTTTCAGTACATCTCTCCTGGAATGTGAACAGTCAGGTCACAGCACCCCTTCCAGCACTCACAGTGAGGGCTGTGCTGTCCCAGGGGTACAGGGTGGGATGCATGGCCACTTCTACCATGTGCATTATTTGGGAATTCTTTGGGGCATGAGGATGGTGCTCTTTCTGATGTTTGTGCTGCAAGTTAATCGCTCACTGCAGAGCAGATGCCCTTTCCCTTTGGAAAGGGGAAAAGAGTAATTCTTCTTGTAACAGCATGGGCGAAAAATGCCAATGGAATTCAATTCCAGGCAGGAGATGCTCTCCCAGCCTTTTCATCCCAGTGCTTTGGCCTGTTGTAGGAGCTGCTGTCCTGGACAAACTCAGCTCCTTGGCTGACTGAACTACATTTTGTGATTTTTTCCCCAAACTTGTGGTATGCAGCAGAGCATTCCCTTTGGGAGAAAACATGAATTACTTGACCTCTATAAAACTATTTGTAAAAGTGAGTGAACTCAGGACCTCACAGAAAAACAAGCATTACAGCCAGCTAAGACAGCTGTATGATAGTTTTTTAATTGCAAATGGCCAAGGGACTTCAGGGAGGTTCCTGGCCAGTGCAGGTGCTTGGCACCTCTATGTTGAAGAGAATAATCTGCTCCATGGCTGGTGTGAAGCCCCATTTCTGCAGTGCACAGGTGTATGGACCACCTCTGTGTTTATCACAGACCCACATCTGCCAAGGGCTCAACAGAAACCCCAAACCACAAGGAAAATTCCCCACCCAGGAAAATGATTGGCTGCTTGGGATCTGGGCTTGCTGCTACCATTGGAAGTGGCAACCTGCACTGAGAGAGCAAAACCAGAGAGCAAAACCCAAAGGCAGAGGTTTAAAAACAGGGGCTGGACACTCTTCAGATGGACCATCCCAAACTGCAATGAAACCTAAAATAAAACTAAGCACAGAAACAGAATGCAGCCATCGGGAACTGAAACTGCATTCGGAGAACTCCAGATCTTATGCCATCAGCAAGAGCCAAATTCTTCAAGCCTGAGTCATACAACAAGCTTCAAAACACCAGAAACAAATCATATATAGCAACTGGGGCCATTATCACAGGACCTATTTCCCTCAGGTGTAATAGTTTTGTTCCTACTACACTGAACACTAAGAATGATTCTCCTCCCCTGCTATTTTTGTGAGTGGGTCAGGTGGGATGGAAAAGGCTCACTGGTTTTAGACCTGACCCACTCCCTGCTGTCCTCAGTGATCTCCACACATTACAAAGGAAAGAGTAACTGGTTTTTTCCATCATGGCAACACATGGCCTGAGAGGAGACAGATCCTTTGAGCAAACATCTTGCCTCTTGGTTTCCAAAGGTGTACTGGGGCATTCAGTGTCCAGGGACTCTGAAAGGACACCATGAGAGCTGGTAAAAAATCCTGATAACCAAGTAACTTCTCACTTATTCATACAATTATGAAAAGTAATCATTAATAAATCAATGCAAATCTACTTCTCATCTGTCACAGTTTGGTCAAACCAACCAAGATACATTCAACTTTGAATATTGAACATGTTCAATGTAACTCTTCAAAATCCAGCAGTCCCAGAGGTTACTTTGGAAAGGAAGGAGCTTGAGGAACCACTGGGTATCCACTGCAAAGACTAAGCCCAGCTCTTGCAGCTCTGACAATAATGGAGGGTACAACTCCATCACAAGTGGGTGCCAAACCAGCCTGGGGCCCTGAGGGTCCCTGTGGGGCTCTGGGCTTGGTGACACAACCAAAGGCTGCTGCTGGTGGCCTTACCTACACTTCAGCCTGGTTGTACCAAAGCCACTCCTGGGCAGCCATGCTCAAAAAAGCCTGTGCTCATGGGGACATGGGTAAGTCTAGATTTCCAAAGCATAAACCCAATTTCTTCCCCACAGCACCCAAGAAAATAAAGCCCTGGCACAGGTTGCCCAGAGAAGCTGTGGCTGCCCCATCCCTGGGAGTGTCCAAGGCCAGGCTGGACAGGGCTTGGAGCAACTTGGTCTTTCAGATCTCTTCTAACCCAAACCATTTTGTGACTCTGTGATTCCGTTTCATCAGGAAAACAAGTTGCTCAAAGTGGCTGTTCCCTGCACTGCAGGCAGTGACATAAACACTGGGGATGCCAATCCAGGAAAACAACAATCTTTATGATGAGCAGCATGAAAAGCTTGATGTCCTTTCACATAGGTGTCCATGCTCATTTCAGTGTGCCACGGGTCACTAACTGGTGCTTTAGTTTTCAATATATTCCCTTAGAAAGGGTAAGGAATTCACCGAGGAAACAGAGGTGGCCTTTGCTTAGGGGTGTGTGTGCTGCTGAATCATTTCACTCCACAGCCCCCACTGACTTAGAGGCCTTTTCCAGCCTCTTAGAGGACTTCTCCAAACTTAACAATTCCAGGGTTCTCTGACTCTGAAGGCCCAGCTCCATCTGGATTCAGGGCACTTTTCGGTGCCCCTGGCTTTGCCATCAGGAGTGGGTGGCAGTGACTGGGGTCACAGCCCTGGCTCCATCCTCTGCCACTGGGTACCCAAGCAGGGGTTTGGCTCTGCCCTCCATGAGAAGCAGAGAGCCAGGGAGACCCAATTCTGCTTTCTGAAGACACCATAAGTAGGTCATGAGAGGAGCAGAGATGTGATCTGGCTCTCACTTGTGCTTTAAGCAAAACATGTTAATTTACAAGATGAAAACAGCCCCAAAGAGACAGGAGGCTGTGTGGAAGACAAAGCATGAACATAAATAAGCTGTGAAACCTCCTCACTGCCCAGGCACAGGAATGGAGGCAGGGATGTGTAGGAAGAAGGGCAGATGTGCCTTTGCTGTGGTGCTCTGTCTACAAGAGGCTGCAGCAGAGCCACAGCAGCCCAGGAACTGCCCATTCCAGGGACCACAAACGTGGGAACCTACAGAGCCTCACCAAAGGGGAAGTTCACACAGAAACTGCAATCATCTAAGCCAACTCTTGCTCTTGCAGCCCCTCTTCCATGCAAGTGGGAGCTGAATGTGGATATTCTTATGCCCTGTTGATTGGAAGAAACCTAAATATGGGAAAGGAAATGAAAAAGGGAAAAACACACATATTGAGCCAAGATGAACGAATGTCAGGAATCCTAAGGCTGTCTTTACAATGCACACAGGTCTATCCCATGTCTTCTCACACCTGGGCGTTCCATTCTGTTCAAATACATCTCCTGGGTTTCAGAGGAAGTTCTATTTACAGTCCCTTTTCTCACTGCAATATTCAAATTAACTTTTCCCTTAAGTTTAGCTTCTGATTAAGTCGTATCATTTTATTTTATTCTATTGTATTATGTTTTCTTTTAATTATTGTAGTCTATTTTATAATTTCATTTTATTTTATATCTTATTTTATATCTTATTTTTATTATTTCACTTTAAATTCACTACATGACACTTTAGTTTCCAGAATAAACCTCTACAAATGGACATGAATAGTGGAATTTGTCAAATTTAACCCCTATCCTCCAACAAAATTTTGAAATAAAGTACAAAATAAAATCACTTTGGTATCTCTTCCCCACTGGAGACACAGATATGTCCCTACATGTATAAACCTACACAGTCAGACACAAAGAACATTTTCACATAACCATGGTCTTGACCATGAATAGACTCCATGAACCCATGAGGGAATTATTATTGATTTTATCTGGGAGATGTTCAGAGGCTGCTGTGTTTGAGAGGAACCTCAGAGCCCGAGATCTCAGATGTGCTGACAGACATTGAACGCTGTGACCCTCCCTCAGGACAGGGCTGTTCACACCCAGCCCAGCAGGTACTGACTGGGCTGCTGACAGCTCCCAACCACAGAGCCTCCTGAGCTGGAAAGGATCATGGAGTCCAACTCCTGGCCCTGCCCAGGACACCCCAACAATCCCACCCTGGCCCTGAAAGTGGTTTCCAAACCCTCCTGGAGCTCTGGCAGCCTTGGGGCTGTGCCCACTGCCCTGGGGAGCCTGGTCAGTGCCCACCACCCTCTGGGGTGGATATTTTCTAATATCCAGCCTAAACCTCCCCAGTTTCACATCTTTCCCTGGGGTCCTTGGGGCACCAGAGACTTGGAGCCTTGTGATAGTTTTGATCCAGGTCTTCCCTAGTAACCAGTTGTAACTAGGGAAAGGCCCATTTCCCAGGGATTCCACACGGTTTTTCCACGTAACAAGGGAGTACAACTAAGAGAGAGAGATCAGAAGTTGCTGTTCTTCTTCCGGCAAGGTTTGGGAGCAGGGAGTCCAGGTGTCAGTCTCTTATCGGAGCCATGCAGGAGATCATGAGAGGGAGAGAGTGAGAGGGAGCTGGTTTTCTTTTGAGAGTTGTTGGTGAGATTGTATTTTGCCAGTTCTTCAAGGGGGCTGATTATATTTGTCTGTTTTGTTTCTGTTTTGTCCCTCCTTTTTCTCTCTTTCCCCTTCCCTTTTTCCCTGGGAGCTCACGATGGCGTGTACAAATTGTATATGTAGTTGTAAATGTTAGAAAATATATATATTCTGATTTAATTCAGTTTCTTTCAAGTTTTCAGTTCTCTTTCTGTTTTCTTTTGGTTGTTTTTTTTCCTTGCTTTGAAGAGCAGAGGGAAAAGGGGAAAGCATCTTGGGCTGGGAGGCCAAGTCAGACCAAGACAAGCTTCCTCTAAGGGGGAATTTGTGAGGGTTGCAGGGACCCCTTAGGGCTCTTGGGCTTGTACCCAACTCTCGCTTCCATCACTTGAATTCCTGGAACACCAGTGAAACTGCTCAGGATGACCAAGGTTTTTAAGGAGTCATTAAACCATCCACCTCCTGTGTGTCTTGAGATCAACACCTATGGAGACAGCCTGACAGAGTTTCTAAAACCAAGCAGTTCTGATATCAGCACACAATGAAACAACAGAGGCAGAGATGTGCATCAACTCCACTTTTCCAGATCCAACTGTGATGTCTTCCTTTCATTCATATTTTTGGGCCTTGAGGAACCTCTGTGTTTTCTTCTGGGGCTGATAAGAGGAGGTCTGGGCTTGATCCAGAAACTGAGACCAAAAAAAAAAGGCCAGGGTCCACCTGCAGGACTGGACCCTTGGACTGGGGGCTCCTCAAAGGGAGCAGTGCCCATGGGCAGGTCCCTGTGGCACTGCACTGGTCCTTTTCAAAGCAGCTCTGCTGCAAGCCCTGAGCCAGCTACACAAGTGTATGGCTGGTGATTCTGTGCTGTGCCTTGTTATAAATAATAAGGTTCCATTTCCTTTATAGAGCTTTGATTTGTTTCCTTTGGGAGACTCATGGGTTTTAATGGCATTAATTCCTATTTGCCAACCTTGTCCATATAAATGAGGATCTTCATTAAATGAATGTTAAGCGATGAGCACTGTAATTAGGACAGATTTAAAATGCAGTGTGTCTAAATCAGAGACTGCCCAAGATGTTCTTTTTTTTATTAAGATATAATTCAAAGGAGAATTAGTGATTAGTTTAAAAGGAATTATGTTTTCCAACAACCTCTCCTCACTGAGGGAATGTTCAGAGCAAGGAAATACACCTTGCTTCAGAAGTGAAGCTCAGCTCTCCCAGTCCCTACTGCTGACAGACAACACTCACAAAAACAGGGGGTGGGGGAAAAGTGGCAGATGTGACTCTTTTCCCCTTAATTACTTTATGTCAACTCAAAATTCTATTCTATCTTGCTGTCATATAATTTAAAGTAATTAAAGACTTAGAGACTGACCCCAGCGCTCAGTCACACAATTCCAGCTGACTGCAGTGCCTGTCATCTGGATGACATCAGAAGCAACACCTTGAAGAGATGAACACCTTCACCACTGACACCTTGGGGACATGCCATTTAGTTCACAGTGATGTATTTCCATCTACACCCAGACCTCACCACCTGCCCGTCACCATCAGAGCCAGATCCTGCTCTCAGCCACACCAGGCTCCCAAACTGGTTTGGGTTGGAAGGGATCTTAAAGCTCATCTCATTCCATCCCCTGCCACGGGCAGGGACACTTTTCACTATCCCAGGTTTCGCCAAGGCCTGTCCAACCTGGCCTTGGACACTTCCAGGGATGGGGCAGCCACAGCTGCTCTGCCCAACCTGTGCCAGGGCCTCACCATAGAGAGGAATTCCTTCCCCATATCCCATCTATCCCTGCCCTCTGGCAGTGGGAAGCCATTCTCCCTTGTCCTGTCCCTCCATCCCTTGTCCCAGGTCCCTCTCCAGCTCTCCTGGAGCCTCTTAAGGCCCTGGAAGGGGCTCTCAGCTCTCCCTGGAGCCTTCTCCTCTCCAGGCTGAACACCCACAGCTTCTTCCCCTTCTCATTACTGAGTTTCCCAAAAGCAGATGGGAAATAAGCCAAGAGGGAGGGAACCAGAGAAAGAGGCAGTAGTAAAAGGCAGGAACAAAACAAAACTCAAGGAAAAGATTGCCAAGCTTGAATTAAACCCAAAAGGTCAAGAAGTCCATTAAACAAATACCACAAAAATAACCCTCCTCTCAAAGTCATTCTCTTAGTTTTGGTTTATTCCTTGTGTAACTACACTGGAAGAAGCAGAACTGATCCACAAAAGAATCTGGCCACATGCAAACATTTTCTCCAGGCTGGGTGGCTGTCCTGCAGCTGCAGGGAGCCAAGAAGGGCTCATCCCAGCCTGGGAGCAGGGGAAGGGGACAAAGCAGACCACACCTTTGTGCAGGCCTTCCATTGCCCCACTGCATCCCAGCCCTGCCTCAAAGGGCACTGCCAGAGCTCTCACCCTCAGGGTGGCCATTTCCTCAGGGGTAACCCCACAGGCAGCAGGTGTGAAAAGCAAACTGCTCCGCACAGGTTTTGTCTCTGTTGCTTTCTTCCTCCCCTGCTCCTTTTGCTGGTCACCTGTTCTTTCTGTGCTGTTTCTGTTTCATCTTCAACTGACATGCAGGTGCCACCCAACATCTGCCAAACAGACACCAGCCCACGGCAGCACCTCTGCCCTTCTGCTGCACAGCTTGAAGCAGACACCCCTCAACTGGCACTTTTTCACTCTGCACAGGAATTCAGACACAAGCCAACACGAGCAGAGCACATCTCCTGGCTCCCCTTCCACAGCAATACCCAGCTGCAGGGCAGGGTCCCTTCCCCACAGCTCCTCCCTCCATCCTGGGGGCACTCAGCTCTGGGACCAACACAGCAGCCCCTCCACCCAGTGACCCACACAGGACCCCTCGCCCTGTAGAATCACTGAAACACAGAATCATTTAGGTTGGAAAACACTCTGAAGATCATTGAGTCCAACCATTCCCCAGCACTGCCAAGGGCACCACGAAACTGTGTCCCCAGGTGCCACATGTACACATCTTTTAAATTCCTCCAGAGATGGTGACTCCACCACTGCCTTGGGCAGCTGTGTCAGGGCTGGACAGCCCTTTCCAAGAAAGAATTTTCCCAATATCCAGTTTAAACTTCCCCTGCTGCAACTAGAGGCCATTTCCTCTTGTCCTGTCCCTTGTTCCCTGATGGAGTATGTAGCTTTGGGGGTGTTGCCAGCGCACTCATGGACTAGCCTGATGCTCACCTTGCAGGCTGGATGCCCTCAGACCTGCCATCCTCACAGGATCCTCCTAAAGGGAGCCCCTGCCAACAGAACAACTCCTAAGCTTCCTGATAGCTGAGATCTGAAAAACAAGTGGGGTGGAAACTGAGGTTTTCCCTCTGAGGTCACTGAGGGCTTTACAGAGTAAAGAGCACTTGCAAGCTGAGTCCTGGTCCTGGGGCTCTGCCTGGATGTAAACAGTGTGTTGGGTTAGTGGCCACACACCACAAAGTGGACTCACGCATAAAACTGCCCTTTATCCTCCTGCCCTCCGGCTCCCAGCTCATGCCAGGCCGCACAGGCAACCCTCCAGATCCCCACAAACTCCCTCTCTATCTCCACACACAGTGCACAACTTCTCTGTGAAATTAGTGCTGGGTTGATCAAAATAAATCCTTCCTTACATGCTGCACCCAACCAAGGGATGGAGTGATGAACTATATTCTCACATGCACTGAGAGTCAAGTGCCACAGTAACCAAAAAATCCCAGGAATTTACTCATTTTCACTTACATTTTGGAAACCACAGGCTACATTCTGCCCAGTGCAGAAAGGAGTAGGAAAGGGAGTTGTCTTGAGGAAAATAACCCCTGCATTATTGTATGATCAACAACATTCCATGATATTTGTGTCTCAGCATTTCTTCCTCACGCAACGTGTCACCTCAGCTGTCGACCACTGCTCCTTGAAGAGCTCCAGGATGCAGCCTGTGGGAAAGCCACTGTCAGAACAGCCTTGTACAAACCCAGCAAGAACTGTCCTCCACAGAGAAGTGCTGCAATCCAGCTCTCCTGTGTTTTCACTCTTAGGACACCTTCTGCCCAACACAGGTCGAACTGCTGTGGGGAAGTGTCTGCTCTTAGCACGTGCCTTTTGTTTCTCAGCATAAACACTGGTGTAGTTGTGTAAATGAAACATCTCTCGTCTTGGAAAAAAAGAAATCAACTGAACAGAAATAAATGAAGTTTCTGGATCACAGGTACTGCAGCAGCCCAGTCTTTGCCAGCATCACACCGTTACGTGGCCTACCTGGAGGCAGTGAGTGCCAGCAACAAACCTGTTACCCACAGCTGAAGGTCAGAAACCCAAAAACCAGCAAGGCCTCAGTAAAAAATAAGTACATATATATCAAGAAATCAACCACTCTGTGAAATCCCTGCAAACTGACCACAGCCTCAGCATGATGGTGTCATTCCATTTCTCTTTCCAACAGGACTATCACTGCAAATACTTGTGCAGTAACACCAGCTGTTCAACACCCACAACTTACCAAACTACCTGTAACATTGACCTGCTACAAACTCACAGCTGCAACAGACTCCTTAGGAAATTTTAATTAATTAATTTTGCAACCTGCCCTCCAAAAAGCACAGTACACAGAGCAGCTCTGCTCCCTCACACTGCAACCACCCAGTCACCCACTCAGGGGGATGAGGACAGCAGGGATGCCACACACTGGGGATGGATGTGCTGGTTTCAGTTGGGATACAGTTAGTTTTCTTCACAGTCACCAGTACAGGGCTCCTTTCTGTTCTCTCTTCTCTGAACACTTTGTTTCCTTTGAAAGACACAGCGATCCCACCTCCAGCTGCACTGCAGTTGGCTGTTCCAATTCTTATCCATTAAACCTGGGTCCATAGAGCTTCCCTTCCCACTTGCTTCATTTCCCCTCCCCAATCCCCGCTGTGTACACACAGAGCCTTCCAGAACCTTCCTGTGGCTGCAGAGGGTTTAGCAGGACAGCAGTGTGCAGCCTGGCAGCACGTGGGGGCTGCCACAACCCAACCCCCAGATCCCTACAGACAGCACCCTCACCAAACTTCCCTCACCAAACTCTAAATACACCTGTTTCCGGAGTGCAAGCTGTGGGTGTGCAAGAGGAGGACACAGGAAGGTGAAGGACCTGCCCAGGGGGCTGAAAGTGTCTGTAGGTACCTCCTCCCTGGGCACAGCCACCAAGTGTCCAAGGAATCTGAGATTTCAACCCCCACAACCTCAGCAGAGTAAAGCCATGTCTCAGGCTGATCTTTCTCACTGTTGGTTTCTTTTAAGGAATAATTTTCAGCTTCTGTGGATAGATCCAGAGCAGAACTCCATGCTCCATGATGTTTGAATCAAGAAGCAGAGAAGAAACAGGGCTTTGTCCACTGTTAAAAGAGTTCAGGTGCTTCTCCTGTGCACAGGTAACACAATAGGTTTGGATTTCAAGCTGGATAGGCCCATTTGCGCTTACATTTCCATTGGTAAAGGTGAGTTTGCAAATAATCAAGCTCTGAAGAGGGGAAACGTGTTTCAATCAGCTGGTTTTCAGCTTACTGAAATCAAACGATGCCTTTGCCTTCCTGTACCCCAGTCTGAGGGCAGAAATGGGAGTGATTTTACTGCTGGAGTTACACTCTACACAATCCTCTGTGTTAAACATCTACATGGGAGGTCCCCCAAGTCTGAGTTTCAATGTTTCAGTTACTGAGGCTGCATAAATACTTTAAACTAAACCAGCTGATGGTTGTCATAGCTGCTCTGCCCACTAAGAAGCCATTCCAAAGCCTCTGAGAGCTCTTCTCCCAGGCCAAGGCCATGTGTTTGCGCAGGCATTTGTGCCCAAATGTGATGCCAGCATCACTGCCACTGCCACAGCTGTGCCAGCTGCTGGGGAGGGGTTGGATGCTGTGCCTCCAGCAGCCCCATGCACAGAGAATCTGGCTTGGGAGGGCAGAGTTTGCCACATTCCTTCCTTCTAATTCCTTCCTCATGAGCACACCAAGGACCTGGTCATCCTGTGTCTCACATCCACAGCCACATGGATAGGGCAGGGCAGGCTGGAGGTGGGCCGTGTACGTATATGACAGATAAATGCAAATAAACCTGACCAGCAGCAAAGTCCCAGGCAACAGCAGTAACTCTGNTATATAAATTTATAAACACACAGAAATCCTGATAGTACCCTGACATTACCTTTTCATGCTCTGTTTTGCACAGCAAACACTCTGAGCCAACAGTAACACTCACAGGGGAAGCCCCAAAATGAGCTGACAGCACCACAAGGAGGGAAGAAGGAATGAGAATGATTTTCACTGTCACGTTTACAAAGAACTTACTATATTGAACTCAACAACAACACAATTAAAGAATGGTAAATCATTAACAGAACCCCCAAACCATTCTTGATTGTTCCTGTTGTTGAGCTGCATGACCTGCTCTTGCATCTTTCTTTCATTTTAGCACTTCAAATACAATTTTCAAAAGATTAACATCAAACTTCAAATGACCTAANGTACACAGAGCAGCTCTGCTCCCTCACACTGCAACCACCCAGTCACCCACTCAGGGGGATGAGGACAGCAGGGATGCCACACACTGGGGATGGATGTGCTGGTTTCAGTTGGGATACAGTTAGTTTTCTTCACAGTCACCAGTACAGGGCTCCTTTCTGTTCTCTCTTCTCTGAACACTTTGTTTCCTTTGAAAGACACAGCGATCCCACCTCCAGCTGCACTGCAGTTGGCTGTTCCAATTCTTATCCATTAAACCTGGGTCCATAGAGCTTCCCTTCCCACTTGCTTCATTTCCCCTCCCCAATCCCCGCTGTGTACACACAGAGCCTTCCAGAACCTTCCTGTGGCTGCAGAGGGTTTAGCAGGACAGCAGTGTGCAGCCTGGCAGCACGTGGGGGCTGCCACAACCCAACCCCCAGATCCCTACAGACAGCACCCTCACCAAACTTCCCTCACCAAACTCTAAATACACCTGTTTCCGGAGTGCAAGCTGTGGGTGTGCAAGAGGAGGACACAGGAAGGTGAAGGACCTGCCCAGGGGGCTGAAAGTGTCTGTAGGTACCTCCTCCCTGGGCACAGCCACCAAGTGTCCAAGGAATCTGAGATTTCAACCCCCACAACCTCAGCAGAGTAAAGCCATGTCTCAGGCTGATCTTTCTCACTGTTGGTTTCTTTTAAGGAATAATTTTCAGCTTCTGTGGATAGATCCAGAGCAGAACTCCATGCTCCATGATGTTTGAATCAAGAAGCAGAGAAGAAACAGGGCTTTGTCCACTGTTAAAAGAGTTCAGGTGCTTCTCCTGTGCACAGGTAACACAATAGGTTTGGATTTCAAGCTGGATAGGCCTATTTGCGCTTACATTTCCATTGGTAAAGGTGAGTTTGCAAATAATCAAGCTCTGAAGAGGGGAAACGTGTTTCAATCAGCTGGTTTTCAGCTTACTGAAATCAAACGATGCCTTTGCCTTCCTGTACCCCAGTCTGAGGGCAGAAATGGGAGTGATTTTACTGCTGGAGTTACACTCTACACAATCCTCTGTGTTAAACATCTACATGGGAGGTCCCCCAAGTCTGAGTTTCAATGTTTCAGTTACTGAGGCTGCATAAATACTTTAAACTAAACCAGCTGATGGTTGTCATAGCTGCTCTGCCCACTAAGAAGCCATTCCAAAGCCTCTGAGAGCTCTTCTCCCAGGCCAAGGCCATGTGTTTGCGCAGGCATTTGTGCCCAAATGTGATGCCAGCATCACTGCCACTGCCACAGCTGTGCCAGCTGCTGGGGAGGGGTTGGATGCTGTGCCTCCAGCAGCCCCATGCACAGAGAATCTGGCTTGGGAGGGCAGAGTTTGCCACATTCCTTCCTTCTAATTCCTTCCTCATGAGCACACCAAGGACCTGGTCATCCTGTGTCTCACATCCACAGCCACATGGATAGGGCAGGGCAGGCTGGAGGTGGGCCGTGTACGTATATGACAGATAAATGCAAATAAACCTGACCAGCAGCAAAGTCCCAGGCAACAGCAGTAACTCTGTACAGCAATAACCACTTGTACACATGTGTATTTATACAGCCATGCATGTATTCACACACATAAATACAATTCTGCTACTGCATGTGTCTCATTTGCTTTAATTGCACCATCCATTTATATAACCATTTATATAACTTATTTTTAAATCTGAGGTAATTTATCACTGCAATTTGCATAAGCATGCTCAGAGCTCACTAAAAAATACTGATGAGTGGTTGGTTCTCATTTTCTGTCACAGTACTACTTTCATGTGTTCTTTATATATANTATATTGAACTCAACAACAACACAATTAAAGAATGGTAAATCATTAACAGAACCCCCAAACCATTCTTGATTGTTCCTGTTGTTGAGCTGCATGACCTGCTCTTGCATCTTTCTTTCATTTTAGCACTTCAAATACAATTTTCAAAAGATTAACATCAAACTTCAAATGACCTAATTACAGTTTTATCACATTGTATTCCTATTTCAAGATGCAAATTGTCTTTACGCATCTCCATGTATATCCATGTCCTTCCCATGCCGTTCTCCAGCCAGGTCACCTCCAGGATAACTCATCCAGGGACAGTACAGGATCCTTCTGC
Source organism: Sakesphorus luctuosus (assembly GCA_013396695.1). NCBI lineage: Eukaryota > Metazoa > Chordata > Aves > Passeriformes > Thamnophilidae > Sakesphorus > Sakesphorus luctuosus. The sequence continues at coordinate 66,685 of VWZD01000190.1, forward strand.
CCACAGAGTGCTCAGCACTGTCCCAAGGCTGAAGACAACCATCGTGGAAGATGATACATCTTCTCCTTGGATACAGCCCATGGCATGTGTGCCTGGAATGATGGATAACATACTTCATATAGGGAAACAAAGCAAACCTGTGTGTTCAGAAAGCAAACCATGGCAGCAATAGGCATAAGCCACATGCATGTCCCAGGGTCAGGCAGTTAGACCAGGCACTGGGATGGTGTGAAAGGGTGTCCTTTATGTCCATGCACTCATAATGATTTGCTCCACCTCATAACTCCACCCTGACTGGACATGTTTTACCAGCTAACTGGTACCACTGGTCTCCCTGACACACTTCAAAGGGACCAGACTCCTTTTTACAAGCTGTATGATGGAACAGGTTGACGATGATGAATCAAAGTGGCTTTAATCCCAGGGCCCCTTTTCTCCCCCTTGCCTTCAACAGAACCTCTGTTTACTGAAGCAGGTCCCAAGGTTCTGCTGCTGAGCAGATTCCTGCTGTGCACTGTGTGCTTTGGGGTTTATTGCTCTTTATCAGCAATTACAGAGCACAAACCTACACACCACACCAACACCTGCCATGGGAGGTTGTTCCTTACAGCTTTCACAAGAGCATCTCTTCCAAAGATGCCAGAGACATCTCCTCCAAAGCTTTGTAATCTCTCTTAGCCCATCAGGTTCCTTACAGCTTTCACAACAGCATCTCTTCCAAAGATGCCAGAGACATGTCCTCCAAAGCTTTGTAATATCTCTTAGCCCATCAGGGGCTGCAGCAGTGCAAGCTCTCGAGGATGTCATAGGCCATTCCTAGAAAATGGATTCACTCCAAATTAACATTATATTTTACAAACCTGTTCTTTTAAGCTCTACTTTTGGATGAGCCTGGCTCAGCAAACACACAGCATCAGTCTCTGGACACAGAGGTGAACTGGAGCTTCCTCCTGTGGGAAACACATGTGACTGCAGACCACAGCACTGGGAATTTCTGAGGAGGGAAGAGAGCTTCATGCTCTTTATAACCCAGGGAGAGGTGGTGGGATTTACAGAACTGTTCAGGGTATGACAATGTGACCAACAGCCAGAAGGAACCTCTGGCCTTGTAGCTGCTGGAACGACAGCAGGGCAACACCAAACAACTCTGAGTCACATATGTCATGTATGGCTCAAGTGTGAACAACCTTCCAGCACTGCAGAGCAGAATTCCATAAGGTAAATATGCCCAGACTGAAATGGGAACTTAAGCAAAGAACAGCAGGAAGCAGACAGGGGTCTTCAACGTTCCAGACAAGGCCCCTGAGGGACTCAAACCTCCTCTGAAACATGGAAGGAAGAGTTTATAAGCTCAGAAGTTTCAGATTTTGATGTAACCAGACATCTTAAACGGAACCAAGCTGCCAGTTTCTTTTCTGGGAAACACATGGCATCCTGTCTGGGATGGCAGCAGCCCTACCCAGCAGCCAAGGCCAACATTCCCAGTGCCAGGAGCCACCAGCATCTCCCTGCTTACATTTTAACATTTCCCACTTTAAAATACAACAACCAACCCCACAAACTTTAATCCAGGTGAAGAAGACAGACAAAACAGTATTAGTGAAGCTCTAGCACTCTGGAAAAAGAACTTCCTACCTCTCAGTCTCCAGTGGAACAGTTTACTTCTACGGTCTTACTGTGGCAAACTAAGTGTCTTTAAGATGAGGCTTTTCTTCTCCCTCCTTGTCAAAGCTTTTACACAGGTTTGTGCCATTTACCAGCACAACACATTTAAAATTTTAAAAGGTACATTTGAAATCAAATCAAAGCAGCAACAAAAGTAACTTGACCAAAACTGATTTCCTTAAGTTTCAGATGATGTCATGACCGGTGACTAAATATGCAGACATGAATTTGTTGCCAACAGGGAACACTGTAGTATGGAATGGAATGGAATGGAATGGAATGGAATGGAATGGAATAGAATAGAATAGAATAGAATAGAATAGAATAGAATAGAATAGAATAGAATAGAATAGAATAGAATAGAATAGAATAGAATAATCCTGAGTAGGAAGGGACCCACAAGGATTACTGAGTCCATCTCCTGGCCCTGCCCAGGAGACCCCAACAATCCCACCCTGTCATTGAGAGCATTGTCCAAATGCTCCTGAAGCTCTGCCAGCTCTGGGGCCATGTTCACTGCCCTGGGGAGCCTGTTCAGTGCCCACCATCCTCCAGGGGAACAACCTTTTCTTGAGATCCAGCCTAAACACATCACAGTCTCATGGGATTTTGAGCCTATTTTCAAGTTATTCCAAACACATTAGGAACCACTAACTTCATATTTTTGCAACTAACATGGCCCAAACTGCCATGGAAACTCCTAAATATTTCTCAATAATACATGATTTTGAACTGCAGAGGAGCAGTAACAGACCCAAGTAAAACATCCAGCAACATCCCGTGCCACTGGCAGTGAATTAGCAGTGGTGGTTGCACATTGTTATGGTATAGTGTCATGCTGATGCAAAGTGCTCTTTACTTCAGCTGATTTAGACATCTACACATCAACCCACCCTGGCAGGAGGTTGGAACAAGATGAGTTTTAAGGTCCCTTCCAACCCAAACCATTCTGGGATTCTGTAAGTATGAGTAGTCATAAACTTCCTCTTTTCCTCCACTTTTCACACCTTTTTACAGACATGACGCAAAGTGTTAATATTGTTTTCCTGTTTGTGACTCATCAACACAAAATCAGAGCTCATACTTGCTCTCATCCAATGGAAAACCTTACCTGAGGAGTGAACCCTTCCAACCCATGCAGGCTGTGCTCCCCAAGACACTCCATCCTTCCTTAAAAATTGATTGTGGCATTTTTTGTGACACTTCTGCCCCCTCGAAGACCCAAGGCATGAGCAGGACCCTGGGATGCCTGATGCTGCCAAGCCTCCCCATCAGCGTGGTCTGCAACTAAAGCAATCAGTTCTGCTCTAGGGGTTGGATTTTGGAGCTCCAAGAACACAAAGAAACACAAAACTCAGAAAGAGCAATGAAAAAGCAGCGGCAGCCGCCAGCAGGTTCAGGCTGTGACCACAGGCAGCCAGATGGACTCTGTGCTCCCACTCACTGCAAGATCCCAGGTAAGTGCTCTTCAGAAACACCTCCTTGACACACACTTTCCTTCCTCAAGCCATTCACCAACTCTCACACTAAGAAAAAGCAGAAAATACGATTCTGAAGAGCATTTGTCGCAAGTGCTTGGTATCTGAAAAGCTTCCTTGTACCAAACATAAAACAACAGTCCTGCTTGTTCTGAGAAAAAAGCCCCAAGCAAACAAAAATCCCCAACTAACCAAAAAAAACCCTGCCTGCCCTCCCAGTTGAAAGCCCTCCTGGGAAAAAACTTGGGCTTGAGGACTTAAAAACATCAAGGCCTGGTTTGTCATTGAACACAACGGGCAACAGCAGTTCTGATTACAACTGACAGGATGAATTGATCATTTCCTACTGCACTTTGCTTTGGAAGCATCAGGGAACAACCCCAACTCCTGCTTATTCCAGGCCTTTGGGTATTTTTCAAATAGGATTGTAATTGAATTTCAGCCATGACTTCAGTTCAGCAATTTTAAAATGGAAAAATCCAGCAAAGAGGGACATAAACTGCATATGAGTCTTGAGTAGCTGGAGAGCAGCCTGGTAGGCGCCTCAGAGCTGAGTTACACACGGAGTGTACCAGCTTTACTCCTCTCCCTGGGCTGTGTGTTCTGCCACACCTTCCCTCCTGCCCCCTGTAACAGCTGGTGCTCACCTGTGGTTACCCAGTGCAGTGCCCATGGGGTGAGCCCTGGCCAGAGCATCCCACCCTCTGGACCACTCCAGGGCACCTCCAGTGAAGCCCAGTGCTTGGGTCATCCTTTACTGGTGTGGGCAGCCAATACCAGTTTAGGGCAGCCCCAGCCTGTAACTGGGAGCAGAGCACTCTGGCCAGTAACACACTTGGTGCAGGACTGCCCTTGTCCCCATCTCCTCAGTGGTGTTGGAACTCACAGCATCCCTGGATCTCAGCCACAGTCACCCCATGGACACCCATTTCCTTACCTGCTCCCCCCTCGACGCAGGTTGCAAACATCAGGAATTCACCTGAAACACGAACACTCTCAGTAAGACCCACAGCACCCAACAAGGGCAGTGGGTGGTGTCCAAAGCAAGGGAACATCCCCACAGTCCCTGTGTGACAGTCCCAGCGAGCAGTGAAGCAGCAGTGGGAACACACAGCTGATCACACCCAAAACCTTGGCTGTATCTGAGATGGAAAATCAGGTGATTTTTGCTGAGAAAAAATGAAACCCAGAATGGAATCCAACAAACCTCCAGAGGAGCAAGCATATGGCATGACCTGCATTTCCAGAAACCACAACATGTACACAGACCTGTGCTGCCAATAGCAGATATGAGAGCTACATACTGCGACACATGCTCACCAAACCCCACCGTGGACTGTCACTCCTCTGCCCTGCCAGACCCCTGCCAGGCTCTCAAGGAGAGCAGTGTGTCCCAGACAGGCATTCTGCCTTAAAGAAAGCATTTTCTGAAGATCCCAAGCAGCAGAGGCTAACTCCATGCCCAGACAGGTTTGCTGGGTTTCTCTGGAACAGAAACTGCCCAGGCTGTTGCTGCACACTTGGCATGCAGTGTCTGTCAGTGCCTGGCACAAGGGGAGCAAAGAGGATACCTGTGACAGCAAATTCCAGTTTGGAGTCTGGGATTCTGGGATCTACAGAGGCAGATCCAGTGGCCAGACAGCCATGAGGATGGGAACCCCAGCAAGCACAGACCATGACACTGCTGCCCACCCTTCCAGTCCTCTTCTGACAGCCTTTCAGAACAGTTTTCATTCCCCTTCCTCTTACAGAGATAAACTATTCATTTTCTTCATTATGTTACATATTACAGCTAAAATATTAATGTATTCAAATTAATGTACAAGCACGAGAGAGAGTTAAACCAAACCCAACCAAAGAGAAACAAACTGATTTGATAAAAACTTGGGAGGACAGGTGGGGCAAAGCCAGTAATGGAACCTTATTATCCATCTTCCTGTCCTCTGCCTGAACCTCTGTGTTTAACTGGTATGTCTGAAAATACAGAATCATGAAATGGTTTGGATTGGGAGGGACCTTAAAGCTCATCTCATTCCACCTCCTGCCGTGAGCAGGGACACCTTCCACCAGCCCAGATCACTCCAAGCCCCTTCCAACCTGGCCTGGGACACTCCCAGGCATGGGGCAGCCACAGCTGCTCTGGGCAACTTGTGCCAGGGCCTGCCCACCCTCACAGGGAAGGATTTCTTCCCAATATCCCATCTAATCATGCCTTCCATCAGTTTAAAACCATTGCCCCTTTCCCTGTCACTACATGCCCCTGTCAAAATCCCTGTCCGGTTCTCTTAAAGGCCCTTCAGTATAATTATAGACAAATGTTGAGTATTTAACACAGAATTGTGACTTTAACAACTTACACAGCAACTTTAAATCCACAGGGTCTTTACTCTCCACAGCTGTACAAACCACAGAGGGATCAGAGCAGCAAACCAGCACTGCGCACTCCAACCTGAGCACCAGCCACAGACAGAAAGGCTGAAGGACCAAGGAAAGCAGAAAGAAACACGTAACTGTCCTTCAAAATGAATTTTTAGCTTCTTGCACTGAACAGGAGTTACCATCCCAAATCCAGCCTGGTGGAATCACAGCACACTGCTGTGCTCTGAGGGATCCCTGTGCCACAGCACAGCTCCCTCCAGCACAGGAGTGGCTTCCACGCTCACCCCAAGGGCAGCAGCACGTTATTTACTGAACCCTCAGCCCTAGTGCTGCCAACACCACGGGCCTCTCACCCCAGCACTGCTCAGCATCCAGTGCTCCACCCCCCAGTGACAGCTCGGTGCTGAGGAAGGAGCAGGTGTGTTTTGATGGATGCAGCATGACCTCAGGAATCAAGGATTGCTGGAAGATGTGGGAGTAAAACTTCAGGGGATTATGAGCAATATCCCAGGGTGAAATGTAGCTGTGGGTGAAAAACTGTTACTATTTCTGATCCCGCTTGTAAAACGTAAACTGGAGGAGAAAGTCAGTGCTGAGCCCTGTGTGTCCGGGCACCCCGCTGTGAATGGATGCAGAGAGACCTCAAGGAGTTGGATACATTATTTCCCTTCATTCTTTGGACACTAAGACAATTGCACAGGTCTGTTCCAAACTGAGCAAGTGTTTCAGAGACATCCCACCCTGTGCTCCTGGGGCTCTCTCCCAGGTCCATTCTCTCTGATACATCTCCCACAGCGCTGTTAAACCCTGCTGGATTTTCCAGTTCTATCATCAAGTTTTGCCCTCTCTTCAGCATCACACCAGACTGACCAGAGAACCAGGATAATTTTCCCCAACCTCCCCAGTAGTTACTCCTGGAAAAGACAGAAAGCTGGCGTTGGCTTTGGAGTGGTGATTCCCACTCAGCCCCACTGAGGAATACCAGGCTCTCCTGAAGGACTGACACTGGATTGTTCCCACAGCCAACAACCCCTGGGAGCTGCTGGGTTGCAGCTCTGCTAAACCACCACGGTTGTGACTGAATTCAACGCATGCCCCCACCATCAAGTGATTTCACTTCTCTTAAATACTCACACTTTGATTTATCAGTGCCAGTTCACCAGACTGGAGAGATTTTTTTCTTGCTGAAGCTCTGAGCAAGGCTGAGGCTTCTGCTGTTATTCATGAGCCAATTCAAAAGGCAGAAACCCAATTTCAGAATGAAGATGCTTTAAAAATGACCAGTAAAGCCATATCTGACTCCCTTACAAGTTAATGCAGATAACCAACACTTGTCTGATGAGTTACCACACATAGAGACAAAGGGAAACATGGAGTGGAAGAGATGTGAAAAACACTCACTGAAAAATGGTCAGAAACTAAAAGGTCTCTGTATGAAGAATGTTTCCTGGACTGTAGAAGAAATGTTCAACTACTCTCTCAGCCTAACTCAGTTGAACAATTTTATCATCCCATGACTAAAGAAGATGACTTGATGAGCAGAAGCACATCAAAGCACTGGCAGAAACACCTGACTGAGAAAGAGGCTCTTCACTAATGTAAAAATACATTCCATAGAAACTGAAAATCAAAATCTTGGGTTGGAAATACACGTGATTTTTTCCAATAACAAACCAACAAAGCATTGGGACAACTCCTTAGTGGGTTTGTTGACTTTCCCTCACAACCAGCTGTGCTTTCATTTGGCTGATATGTTTGTCCTGATGCAAAAGAGCTGGTGGATGGGAGTTCTGAATACTGCCAGGAACCACTGTGGTATCAAAACCTGTGGATTTGTAGGATCTTCTCAGAACATGCCTCAGTGTTTTAAGGCCTCCCCAGCCATGTCAGCAAGAGCAATCCTACCCCTTTTAGTACAAGTCCCCATGGACTCCCCTCACCAGCAGGAGAGCAGCCTTAGACCACTTTGGGAGCCCTGGAGGCCTTGTGGCTTCTGATGGCACTTCTGTGACATGGATTTCTGAAGAGACCATGGAAAAAATGACCCAGCATCCCTACATGTTTACCATTCTTTGCTCAATGACTCTTCATCCAGGTATCCAGTAGGACTCCTCACCACAATGGTGCTCTTTAATTGCCCCAGAAATATTTCTGGGATAGGAAAGAGTACATACAGAATCATAGAATAGAATCCTAGAATGGATTGGGTTGGAAAAGACCTCCGAGATCATCAAGTCCAACCCTTGGGCCAACTCCAGTCCCTTTACCACATCATGGCACTCAGTGCCACGGCCAAGCTCACTTGAAAAACCTCCAGGGATGGGGAATCCACCCCCTCTCTGGGCAGCCCATTCCAATCCCTGAGCACTCTCTCTGCAAAGAAGTTTTTTCTGCTCTCCAACTTCAATTTCCCCTGGCAGAGCTTGAGCCCCCCGTGCCCCCTTGTCCTATTGCTGAGTGCCTGGGAGAAGAGACCAACCCCCACCTGGCCACAACTTCCCTTCAGGCACTTCCAGACAGTGCTGAGGTCACCTCTGAGCCTCCTCTTCTCCAGCACAAACACCCCCAGCTCCCTCAGCCTCTCCCCACAGCACTTGTGCTCCACTCCCTTCTCCAGCCTCGTTGCTCTTCTCTGGCCCCGCTCCAGCCCCTCAATCTCTTGCCTCAACTGAGGGGCCCAGAACTCAACACAACACTCAAGGTGTGGCCTCCCCAAGGCAGAGTCCAGGGGAAGGCTCACTGCCCTGGGCCTGCTGGCCACGCTACTTTGGATCCAGGCCAGGATCCCATTGGCCTTCTTGGCCACCTGGGCACACTCTTGGCTCCTCTTGAGCTTCCTGTCCCTCAGTCCCCCCAGGTCCCTTTCTGCCTGGCTGCTCTCCAGCCACTCCGTGCCCAGCCTGGAGCGCTGCAGGGGGTTGGTGTGGCCAATGTTGTACCCACGGCAGCCCGTGAGGAGCCAGGGGTTCCAGTGATCCTGCTCCCAGCTAATTCCAACCAATAAACTCCTCAGTTTGGCTAAATAGATTAACAGCACACTAGATACACTTCAGGTTTACATTCCTTAGCAACTGCTGCAATTGCATTTAAAGGTATTTAGGATCACGAAGAGAGAGAGGAAATCCCAAATGGAGAGCACGGTGATCCAGGGGACACTGTGCCTGCTCAGACACAGGCCAAGCAGCTGCAGCACTCGGAGCCCTTTCACTTCCTTCGTCTGCCCTGACCCAGAGCCTTTGCTGAGATGCTCAGTAAAGGGATTAATTATCACTTAGAACATGGCTATGGGGCTTGTGCTCCTGCACAGTGATCCCTGGCTGTTCCGTGTGCTCCCGACACATGGGACATGACACACATGGCACAGCCACAGTGTTGTAGCTGATTGTCACATTCCCACCCCCTTCCACTGAGATGGTCACAGCAAAAATGGAGGTTGAACAAAAAATCACAACTACTGACTCCCAGTAGAAATATCTCATGGCTTTTTTTTTTTGCTGGTTACATCCTTCTCATCTGCCAGATGAAAACTTCCGGGAGAAATGGTGTTTCTGAGAGTAAATGTCAAAATATACTGTTGCTTAACTTTCTGCTTCTCTCAACTACTTGTTAAAACTAATGGATAAAACACTGAAAATTGCTGAATTTGCCATCAGAGGCCTACACTGCTTCACTGGTGTGAGAGGTTTAGTCAACTGGGTGAATACTTGGCACGTTGCCAAAGCCAAAACTACTACAACTGGAAAACTATAAGCACATGCACACAAAGTGAAACTTGATGTCCTTACGTCTGCCCTGCCTCAAAGATCAGGACTAGGCCCTGAAGAAACTGCACCCATCACTTCTCTTCCACAGGAGGAAGAGAAGAGGGGAAGTCCTCCAAGGGCTGCTGGCCAGAGACCCCACACACATTGTCAGCCTCTTCCAACAGCTCTCCCCAAGGAAAGTGCAATAATGAGAGGTTTGTGCTCTCCAAGACCAGAGAAAATCATCCCTTGGCATCCCAAGTGCACCCTGGGCTGGGATTCCACACTGCAGAACACCAAGCACCAGAGCAAAGCAGATCACAGAATCATGGAATCATTCAGGATGGAAAAGACTCTTTGAGTCCACCCATTCCCCAGCACTGCCAAGGGCACAGTTAACCCATGTCCCCAGGTGCCACATCTACACACCTTTTAAATCCCTCCAGGGATGAGGACTCCACCATTGCCCTGGGCAGCTGTGCCAGGGCTGGGCAGCCCTTTTGGTGAAGATATTTTCCTTAACAGACAAACTAAACCTCCCCTGGCACAACTTGAGGCCATTTGCCACTGTCCCTCCTCCTCTGAGGGGGCTGAGCTACTTGGTCATCACGTGCAGTGGGGGACAAACACGGTAGGAAGAAGTCTACATGAGAGATTTGCTGTCATGTAGGTTGGTGAGATTCACTAAGCACCTTGTTATTGCCAATATATTGTATACAGGGGTTGTTTGGATGCAACAAACAGCAAGATAACATCCAAAAATAGATGTGCCTAGAGCCCTAAAATAGACTGTGCACAGGCTCATTGTTTCCAGATAAAACTCTGGAAAGGAATTACTATTCACATCAGTCAGCCAGTGTAAGATTTGCTAAAGTACACCCACGTTACATTATTATCAGCCACTGATAAGATACATAACATGGTCACCAAAAAACCCAGGTGATCTCACAGCATTAGCTCACCTGTATCACAAACAAGCCTCCAGCACTGCCACAGAGCACCTTCAGAAGATATTTTGAATGTCACAAACCATGTTTTAATAAAGTGTTTTGAGAACTATAAACCTAGAGGCTGCCACACAGGAGGGGGCTCTCCAGGCAGGAAAACACACCCAGGTTTCAGTGTAGATTTATTGCACTGCTCCTACAAAATGTATGTTGGTCAGAAAGAAGAAAATATATTAAAGTAGTATTAAAGATGGTGGGGTTAGATTTTTAGAAAGCCTTAGGTTGATTGTACAACACTTATTCTCTTTGCCAGCTTCCCCACACATTGCTTTGATAATTTTTTTTCAAGACATCTTAACCCATTTCCTTCATTATGGGCCTGTTCAGCACTAAGGAAAAAGTCTCCCTCTGCTTGCAAAACTCCCTTCTTTGTTGTGACATGACTTTAACTTTTCTGATTAAGAGGCTGCTGCCATCTCCCTGCTGCTCAACTCAACAGGTACTCCCAGCACAGTGGAGATAAATGATGGGGCTGTTGGAGAGCACTCGCTAATCCATACACTTTTTCACTTTCTTTTTTAATGAAACATGAATTATGCTTAATATTCATAACATTTTATCCTTTCAGAGGTGAAATCTGAGTAAACCACTCTGAAATTAAAATATTATATACGAGAACCTTCTGTGATTTCTGCTCACCCTCAGGTACCAGAGGACCAGACAATGGTCATGTAAGTCCACAACTTCCCACACTGCTGTCCATTCTTGGTATTTCTCAGACTTGGATTTTCTAAAGCATCCTTTAATTAGGAGAATAATGCCATGATTTCTGAGCTGACACACCAAATGCTCAATCTCCAGGCCAGCTAAACACTCATGGTACCTAAATTCCTCTGTGCATAAACTGGAGTCATCAGTGCTTCTCACAACTAGACTCCATGTCTCAGTTAAATGCTTTTTCGAACTGAAACCTCAGGGTCCTCTAACAGTCAAGATTAAATCCAAGAAACTCGGGCACTGTGAGCCCAGAGGTGTCTAATGGTGATGCTCAGCTCTATGGCAAAGAACAGGCCAAAGGGGAGGCACCTGCTCTCCTTCCCAGCCAGCTTTGTAGGCCAAGGTGTTCACAGACACCCACTGAAACCCACCCACTGCCCAGGCAGAGGGGCAGAAGAGCAGAGAAGGCTCAGGAATGAGAAGCTGATGCACTTCTTGCATGTGTAGCTAAACACAGAGCCCTTCCTATTGTTCAGCAATGAGTGCTGTGCCAAGCACTGCTCCTGGGAGTGTCAGCATTGCAATACCACTATGGAAGTGCTAAGGGTGAACATGTCTGCAAACCTGGGGGTTTGAGTCAGAATTCAACCCTTTTAATTTACACCAAACGTGGGTTTTCAACCACATAGTGTATTTTCTGTGCAAGATAAAACCACAGATAAACTCATAGCCAGGATGGAGAGGACTTGGAGCAACTTCATCTAGATGGCAGGGAGGTGGAATGAGAGGACCTTCAAAGTCCCTTCCAGCCCAAACCATTCTGTGATTCTCTGACAAAACTTTGTATCTGGAAATCTGCTATATAAATCGAGACTCTACTTTTAACAAATACTTCCAAAGTATTTCTGCAGCTGCAACTGATACCGCAATGACCTGAGAGACTCTCTGAGGTCAGATGAAAACTTTAATGGCAAATTAAAAACTCTGACTTATTTTCCATTCTGAACCTCAGAGAGCAAATGGATGGGAAATGGTAAGACAAGAACCTCATTCAGCCATGCCAAAGGACCAAGAACACAGCACTGACAACATGGCAACACACAAAACTGACTCTGGTGCTCTTGAAGGTGGTGTTGGTCATCACTGTGGGACCACACAAGAGTGTTACAGAATCCCAGAATGGTTTGGGTTGGCAGGGACCTTAAAGGCCATCTAGTTCCAACCCCATAGGCCACAGGCAGGGACACCTTCCTCTATCCCAGGTTGCTACAAGTCCTGTCCAACCTGGCCTTGGACACTACAAGGGGTGGGGAAACAATTACAAGGCAACAAACCCACCATCAGTACTGGGACAAGTGTGCCACATGTTCCTACCTCTATGCAGACCTGGACATTTAATATGAATTTAACTAGAGATATAAAATGGATTTGAAAGGAAAAAAGCTTCTTAAGCTCTCTGGTCAGCTTCCAATAGAATAAATAATGCTGTGGTACTGAAAGTCAAAGTGACAGCAATTTCAATCCGAAAACCTGAAAACGAGAAGGTTTTAAATAGTTTGAAGTTCCAATCTTTGTCCCATTCCATACCACCAACTCAGACTTTTAGCACAAAAGTAGGTGTTTTCCTTTGTTTGGGTTGTTTTCCTTCTAAGGCAACCAGTGTCTGTGCAGACACTTTATCTATAATAATTACCACGCTTTATGGGCTCTGGGAAGTAATTCCTAAACAACTTGGCTTGTTTTTTTTTCTGTCAGAGGACAAGAGAAAGCACTCCGGTATAGGCACTAGCATGGCTTATTCACCATAGCTGCTCCCAGGGTAGCAGGCACTGTCCTGCTGACTGACTATTCAGGAAAACTTGAAATAATCTGAAATTTTTAGTTCTTTGAAAAACCTACATGCCTTGCTCCTACCTGAACTCCACACACGAAGGGAAGCCTTCCTGAGCACAGCACAATTAACCTCAGGGACTCCCTCTGCTGTGATAATACCAAAGCAAACAACACTGTAGTTTTAGGATTATCTTCATCTTCAATTTTTACCCAAATTTCCAAATTTGCCCACAGTTAGTGATAAGCCTGGGTAAAAGTGAGGAACTAGATGCTGTCATGCAAAACCAGACCTGTTTTTGAAAGGGACAATGCTGAACGTTCCACCACGAGCATAAAATCTCCCCACATGCAGGTTTTAGCTTTGCAGATTTGCACACTTTGCTTTCCTTAACCAGGCCGTGGTTCAGTCTGTGCGCTGGGGCATCCTCAGTAACCCCAACCATCATTTTAGGCTGCTCTGGTAACTGCATAACCTGCTTTTAGGTAACTAAACCTTTTCTGAAGTTATTGACCTCTGTTAGGTCTGGGGCAAGAAGGTGCAAAGTTTATAAATATACATAGGGCATAAAAATAAATACAAAATCACCTCTTATTTCATTTAGCAAGCAAGACCCCACTCTACAGCACCAGGTGTGTGTTATAAGAACAGGTAACAAAATACTGCAGAGAAAATGAATAATTTACCTCCCCTCACCTACAGCTGTAATGAGTAACCCCGTACAGATTTCTAGTTGAACAAACTCATACAAAAGGACTTGCATTGCCTTGGATATGAGGTTCTGTAATGTTCCCATTGTAGGTGAGACACTCAGAGACCTGCCCTTATGTACAACTTCTTCCAGCCCTCAGCAACTTGTCAGCAGACCCAGCCCTGCTGCTCCCACCCACTGGGGAGGCACAGGGGGACAAAGAGTGTCCCTGAGGGGGCTGCCACCCCACTCACAGCTGCCACCCCACTCACAGCTGCCACTCCACACACAGTTTCCACCCCACTCCCAGTGTCACCAGTCACCCTGAGCACCTGCTGGGCTCAGCTTCTTTGTCCATCGAGGCCATTCTCTCCTCCTCCTCCTCTCCTGGCCTTCTCCAAAGTCCAAAGAGCCACCTCCCACGCCAACCAGCCCCCACACCCCAGTGTCACTGCTGCCTGCAGACCTGATGCAGGGTAACAGGGGGAACAACACCAGGACTCCTCCCTGGGATGGGACCCAAGAGGTGAGGACTCAGCATAGGCACAGGAGTGGCCAGGAAATAGGTATGGAGTGCCAAGGATGGCTGTTCAAGGCAGAGGACTGAGGTGTGTGGGAGTTCATTAGCCCAAACAGCCACATGAAAGAACACACGATCTGCACAGAAAGAGGAGCCAAACAGCCCCATGCCTGCTTTGGTACTATTGTCATTTGCCTCGAAGGTCACCTCCATCCTTTTCTGACAACTGGAAGCTGCTTGTCTGGAGCAGCTCAGGCAAACAGAGAGTACAGGAATGATCCATCCTCAGTTTCATGAGAAGTCACAACCAGCACTCTACAAACACATCAGCAGCTCCTGACTCAGCACACAACACTGTCCAAGGGTCTCTGATGTTGGTGTCATAACAGAGGGGCCCAAAAGCTTTCAGAGGAAGGCACAGCACTCACTGAAACACTGAAAGTTCTCTGCTCTGTCATCCTACAGTTCAGCAAGACCATCCTGGACAAGCTGCCCCAGGCTGCTGACCCACACAGCAACACAGACAATTTCCATCAGAAGAAGCCTGTCAGGTGCCCATATCAATTCAGTCCCCCCATGCAGGCCTAACACCACAACGATGGCAGTGCCCAGGCCAGCGTGGTGGCCACTCCAAGGTGCCACCCTCCCTGGCACACAGGAGGCTGGAGCCAGCGTGAGGGACCACCCTGACATTCCTCAGGATTAAGCAGTGATTTCTGCAGAAAGATCTAACACCAATTCACAAGAGAAAAACTCCCTGGAAAAGACAATAAAGGCCACTGGTGACACCTAAAACCCTGGAGAGGCACGAATCTATCCCTCTGGCACAGATATTGGGAAGTGACATGGAGCAGCAATTCCCAAACTTTCCCAGTGTCCTGCCAGCAAACTGCCAAGGAGCCAGGGGTGGTCTGGAGAGCACTTGTCCCACATGTGGCGAGGGCTCCACTGCCCCATCTCCAGCTTCTAAACTGCAGGACCTGAGTTTAAGATACTTCTCATATGTGGAAAACATCAATTTGTCATCAGAACCACCAAAGTGGCTGCAGAGATGTTACCCCACCTCAGAGGTGAGGGAGATTGTGACTTCTGTGGGGATAAAAACCATGAAAAACATTTCTTTGAATATTTGGGAACTCTCACCAGAAGAGAAACTTGAAGACACCTGATCTGCTTGTACAAAACCAAACCAGAAATGACACCTTTTTTTTCCCTGAAATGCACACAGTATGTCATGTTAACAAGAGACAGAAGTATGATTAAATGATGAAAAAGCTGGGCAAGCCTCCTGAACACTGCACAGCTTGGCACACTTGCTCCTTTTTAGTGGCAGCACCTACATAACATTGTCATTTTTGTTTGCAATACTATATAACATTGTATTTTTTTGTTGCAGTTTCATATAAATATTGACACCATGAGTGTTTCGAATGTCCAGGAAAGAGACAAGTTTATATAACTAAATCCTGGGTTTTGTTTTCTTTGTTGGCTATTTATTTGTTTGCATAATGCCAAGGAAAGCAAACAGGGCCATAGAGAAGTTGTTTGCTACTAAATACTCCATGAGCTTCTCGATGCAATTATCTCAGGTATCTCAGGTATCTCAGGTCGCGACACAGCGAGAAGTGAACTCTTCTTCAGTCTTTTTTTCTTTAAAATCAATCTCTGGACGCTACCATGAGCTAAGGAAAAAGGGTACTACCCCCAGCCCCCAGCCCCCCAACAGTGCTACAAAACAATTCTGCCCCTTTATGAAACACCTTTCCTTGTGCCGCCCACAAAAAGATCATTTGCTTGATCAGTTACAACTAATCTCTTCCCATCAGGTTCAATCAAAATTCACCACCGTGTGCAGGCAGCAGAACTCCTTTTGCTGTTTACCTCTTCAGGAACCACTCTTCATTCTTTTCATGTTCTTAAACTTTCTGAGTTTCGAGTAAACACGTTTGAGGCTTCTCTCGAGCCTCACCTCGCCATCTGTGCCCGAGTTCTCACTGACACGGGCCAGAGCACGCCCTTCCAGCCTCCTGTCCCGCACCACACGTGCGGAGCACCCTTCTGCCAGCACTGGCTATTTCTGTATTTCCCTTCCTGTTTCTACAGAGTTTTCTCAAAGAAATGGCAGAACATCATTCCTGAAGCCACGGCAAAGTTTCTTGAGCACTGTTTTCCGCGCCTGGGAGCCCCGCGGGTGCCCCGGGCCCGACCCGGGCAGCGCCTCTGGGCTGCCCCGACAGCTCCGCTCACAGAGCGGCAGCCAAACCTGACCGAAGCCCTGACGTACCAAGCTCTCATCCAGGTGATTTACCTGCTTTTAATGGCACTTTTTACACTTTTATCACTCTTGGGGAACTGCTGCGAAGCCGCTGACGCTCCATCCTCCTCCGTCACACCCGGAGGGAGCGAGGGGTCCTGCCGGGGGCTTCCCCCGCGCCCACCCCGTCCACCTGCTGACCCCGTTCCCCGCACGGGCTGCCCGGGCGCTCCGGCGGCTGTCGCGGCTCTCGGTGCCGCCGCCGCCGCCCGTCCCCACCGCACCAGGCACCGCCGAAGTTCCGCCGCCCGCCCCAACTCCGCTGCGGCCGCCCATTGTCTGCGCGGCGGGAGG
>VWZD01000190.1:84348-144359 GCA_013396695.1 Sakesphorus luctuosus
AAAAGAATGAGCTTCTTTCTAGTCAGTAAAATCAAATGAGTGGGGGTTTAACCGCCAGGGGGTTTTACTGGGGGTCAGAATGAGGTGGGCTTTAAGGTTGCCTCTAGCCCAAAGCACCCTGTAATTCTGTGATTGTGTGTTTTCTGCTTTTGAATTCACCACCTCTGCTCGCAGCAGCCCTATCCCCACCGTGACACCAGAGGGATGGTAATGAACACCTTTGTACACACCAAGAATGGATCACAGCAGCGCATGGGCTGTGAGGGGACACTGAGGCACTGACTCCAGCCCTGCACATCCCCACAGACACCAGCCCCTTCCCCACGGCAAAGGCCAAAGGGAACCGTGGAGTCTGAGCCCAGGCTGAGGATGCAGAACTTTGCTGCCCCACCACGCCCAGGCTCTGATAGGGGTTAAACAACTGGACTGTTGCACTTTTGAGGTGACCTCTGTCCCCAGAGTGTTCAGTAGCCACTGACACCTTTCCTTGAGCAGTGACACCTTCCTACAGAGTGCTCACAATGGGTCTTCCAGCTAAGGTGGGATTTTATTTCCATTATGATGGATTCAGCATCTTGAATCCAGTACATTTGGGGATGTGAGTGGGGAATCTTTTATTTGTCTTAGAGTAAAATATTAAATTGGACATTTCTCAGCCTTTTTTCATTGGCCTGTAAAAATCCTCAGAATCACCTGTGGAGGACAAAGGAAATTCCAGGGGCCAAAAAACTTCAGTTTCAAGTTTTTCTGCAGAGAGGTGGCTGTTGTTGGTACAGGCAGACCCGACTTTGGATGGCTGAAGAGAGGCAGTCAGGATGGTTCCCCTTGCCCACTGCATGTACCTGCACAGGAAGGACTGTCACACACAGGGCTGTGTGTGAGGGACATTCTCAGCCCCACCACAGGTGGCCTCTGACACGGCTCCAAGTGCAGTGACACAGTGGGAGGCCACAGGCCCATGTCCTAAACTGTGACTTGGTGGGTTTGAGTGTCTCAAGGTGCACCTCTAAAAACCAGCCCTCTGTGAGTTTAAATCGATCTGTCATGGCTTTAATGGTTTGGAGCTTCAGCCAGAAAGTAGAAGAGCAAGTCCTGGGAGTAAGGCAGGGATGGAATGGTACAGGAGCCACTGCAGAACACACACCTTGACACTGCTCCTCATGCCAAGGACATCTCCCAGCACTGCTCAGCTCAGAGTTTAAAAGAGCCTCCACAGATTGGGATGCCCTTTGGTACAGGACAGACATGAGGATACTGGGCTTTGTGCCTCTGCACACCCCAAACACCTGTAGATGCAACCTGAAGGGCTGCCCTCTCTTGCTGAAACCAGTTTTTTTCATGTTATGGAGCATGGAATCATTGGCTGGATCAAGGATCTTGGAGGCCTTTTCCAACCCAGGTGACTCCATGGCTATTCCCTGAAGCACTTGTGAACACAGCAGCTCCTCCACACCACGTCCTGTGCCCATTTCCCTTTCCCAATTGTTTATGGGCCTTGCTCACCCAGCCCATGCAAGCTGTGAATAATCATACCTTTCTCACCTTTCCTCAGTCCCATGAGCACCTCCATGCAAACAGGCACGTTCCAAAGCACCCCTGGAATTCCAGCCCTTGGTGTCCCCACTGTGGCCAAGGGTGAGCCTCTGACTGGCACTGGGGTTTGGTGCCCACCCCAAAGGGCAGCAGGGCCAGGTGTGGGTGCAGCCAGGTGCTCCTGGGGGCTGGAACCATGTCCAGATCCTCATCCAGCACTGGCACCCAGGTGATCCCAAACCCAGCAGCAGAGTGGTGTGTCCCTGTGTTCACTCCTGTTTTTACAGTGTCCATGGTTTTAATCCTTTCCTCTGCAAAGTCAGTTGGGCCATCTGTGCTGGATGATGCTGGAGCTGACACTGCATGGAAATACAGTGGCTCTGTTCTGGCAGCTCAGACACCTCTGACAGGGACTGGTGGATAAAGAAATTTATGGGTGAGGTTGTCCCACTGTCCCCAGTTCTCCAGGAGCATTTTGAGCCAAAAGGTGCCTGGCAGCCCTCAGGCAGTGAGGGTGAGCAGTGAAGCTGTGCCTGGCTGCCTCAGCACATCACTTGATCATCAAGTTCACTTGTTTGAAATATTAAAGTGAGACTTTAACTGATAAATATTTTTAAATTGATATTTTAAAACATGAAATATTTCATATCAATTAATTATTAATTAATAAATGTTTTAAAGCCAGTTGGGAAAAAGTTAGTGGCACAGGCCCAAAGAGACCCAGAGATGCTCTGTCCAGTGGCTGCAGACCCTGTGGGTGGCAGCAGGTGAATCGTGGAATCACAGCATCCCTGAGGTTGGAAAACACCTCCAACATCACAGAGTCCAAACACAAAACTGCCAAGGCCACCACTAAACCATGTCCCCAAGTGCCACATCTACATGTCTGTTACATCCACCACTGCCCTGGGCAGCCTGGGCCAAGGCTGGACAGCCCTTTCAGGGAAGAAATTTTCCCTAATATCCAACCTACACCTCCACTGGTACAAGCTGAGGTCGTTTCCTCTTGTCCAGTCCCTTGCTCCCTGGGAGCAGAGCTCGACCCACACCAGCTCCCCCCTCCTGTCAGGGAGTTGGAGAGGGTGAGAAGGTCCCCCCCTGAGCCTCCTTTTCCCCTGGCTGAGCACCCCCAGCTCCCTCAGGTGCTCCTCAATGAATGTTCCCATTGCCCAACCCAGCATGAGGAGCCTTGGGCCTGCAGCACATGAGAGGAGCTGCTGCTGCCATCCTGTAGCTCGTGGTGGGGGACAGTGTTCCAAGGAGTATCCAGGTGACCTGGGAGCAGCTGTCTCACCCACCGATGGTGACATCTGGAGGTCAGGACAGCCTCTCTCTGCTCCTTCCCTTCGGGCAGTGCCACTCGCACCCCAGGCCCTCCCATCCCTCCCCTGGTGTGGTGCTCGAAGCAGGTTTGGGCTCCTCAGAGCAGGGGGAAGCACCACTGGAGATTTTTGAGATTCCCAGGTTTTTTTACCTTTTACTGTGCACTCCCTACAATCTCCTGCAGTGGTGCAGACAAGTCCTTGCTCTTGGGTGATGCCCAGGAACTTTAGCCACGTGTTCCCCACAGCCATTTCCATGTGGCTGTAGGGAAGGAAACACAGCCAAGCAAATTCTCCACAGACACAGTTACTCCTTAAGTGTTTGCAGCCATCAGTGAATCCATCCCTGCAACCAGGATCCCTGAGCTGCAGCAGGAGAGGGGCAGGCAGGTGGCAATATCCATCCAACATCACATTTATATTAATATCAATTATTAGTATCAATTTATACTAATATATTAATGCTTCATAGTCCATCCTACAATCTGATGCGATGTACCATGGTGACAGGGAGGAGTTACTGCACTGGGCTTTGGTGTCCCACTTACATTAAATTGTGTATTTGTTATCAGTCACTAGATCCTGCAGAACACACTGGCAAAAATCCAGACTTTGACCTTCCTGTCAGTTATCAATAAAACTTACCAGTCTCTGTTAGAAGTTTTTAATTTTTCATGATTTTATTTTATGCTATTGATTTTATGTTACTTATTTTCATTTCATTTACTTGGGGGGCCCAGGTCGAGGCAGGAGTGGTGAGGGCAGGGGCCTGCCTGTGGCAGCACCAGCAGCAAGGCAGCCTCGGTGACTCCACCTGGGCACTCCATGTCCTGGGTGGTTCTGGGCTGGGTGGCTGTTGGATGTGAGCAGGGCCAGCAGTTCCCTGCCATGAGCAGACCCAGTGTCTTCATGGTGTGTCTTTGTCATGGTGTTCTGTGTTTGTATGTACTTGAGAGGCAAAAGAGGACCACGAACAGCATGTCTGCATTTTCTTCATGTTACAGTGGTGGAGAAACAGCTCCTCACCATCCTTACATTTAGGATACAGCCCAGCCCAGGATACCAGACCCCCCACCATACCCAATAGTGCAGAAACACCTCTGTGGTGTCTTTCCCCTGCATTCTACAGAAGGTGCAGGGATGTCACCTTGTACCAAGCCTGGTGCCAGCAGCCAGCACTTGTTTTGGTGGTAGACACGTTTCATCCAACGTGGTTCTGAAGCCCAAAGCCCCTGTGGCAGGACAGGTCTTGCTGGCCACATCTCTTTGCTCACTGTCCATGTCATGTGTGCAGTTCTCACTGAACATGGCCTTCAGGGAAATAACTTCAATAAAATAGAAATTAAACAGACACAGCAGTGCCCAGTGCCCCTGGATTGGGGCAGGGAAAAACAAAACCACCCCCCGCTGCACGCAGGAGGTGAAACAGAATTGGATCCTCATGTGGAAGAGCAAAACAAGGGAGGAGTGGAAGGGTCAGCATACCAGTGATGGGAGCAGCAGGGAGCAGAGGGCAGGCTGGGGCAGATGGGGCAGAGATGGGTGTCAGCCTCTTGACACAGCCCTGCTCAGGCCATGGCCACTGTGGTCACCATGGACACCATACGGGGGCTGCTCATCCAGGGTGCCCCATGGCTGGGCTGGGATCTGTCCCAGTGCACATCATGGCACTGATAAGCAGATCAGTGGTACCAGTGCTGCCGTACCTCTGCATGACCCCTTCTCCAGCCACATCTTGTTGTTTCCCATGGTGTATTAACAGCAACAACCCTTGGTTACCAGCAGTCCTTGGCTGGCACCACAGCTCTCCAGCTGTCAGTGTTTGGGGCACACGCACATTAGACCCCTACCTTCCGGAATTCTGCACTGTCCCACTCCACCTCATCTCCATCCCATGGGGTGGGNAGTGATGGTGGTGTGGGTGATGGTGGGGTGGATGATGGTGATCTGGGCACTGACAACACCGAGAGCCGCCTNAGAAGTTTTTAATTTTTCATGATTTTATTTTATGCTATTGATTTTATGTTACTTATTTTCATTTCATTTACTTGGGGGGCCCAGGTCGAGGCAGGAGTGGTGAGGGCAGGGGCCTGCCTGTGGCAGCACCAGCAGCAAGGCAGCCTCGGTGACTCCACCTGGGCACTCCATGTCCTGGGTGGTTCTGGGCTGGGTGGCTGTTGGATGTGAGCAGGGCCAGCAGTTCCCTGCCATGAGCAGACCCAGTGTCTTCATGGTGTGTCTTTGTCATGGTGTTCTGTGTTTGTATGTACTTGAGAGGCAAAAGAGGACCACGAACAGCATGTCTGCATTTTCTTCATGTTACAGTGGTGGAGAAACAGCTCCTCACCATCCTTACATTTAGGATACAGCCCAGCCCAGGATACCAGACCCCCCACCATACCCAATAGTGCAGAAACACCTCTGTGGTGTCTTTCCCCTGCATTCTACAGAAGGTGCAGGGATGTCACCTTGTACCAAGCCTGGTGCCAGCAGCCAGCACTTGTTTTGGTGGTAGACACGTTTCATCCAACGTGGTTCTGAAGCCCAAAGCCCCTGTGGCAGGACAGGTCTTGCTGGCCACATCTCTTTGCTCACTGTCCATGTCATGTGTGCAGTTCTCACTGAACATGGCCTTCAGGGAAATAACTTCAATAAAATAGAAATTAAACAGACACAGCAGTGCCCAGTGCCCCTGGATTGGGGCAGGGAAAAACAAAACCACCCCCCGCTGCACGCAGGAGGTGAAACAGAATTGGATCCTCATGTGGAAGAGCAAAACAAGGGAGGAGTGGAAGGGTCAGCATACCAGTGATGGGAGCAGCAGGGAGCAGAGGGCAGGCTGGGGCAGATGGGGCAGAGATGGGTGTCAGCCTCTTGACACAGCCCTGCTCAGGCCATGGCCACTGTGGTCACCATGGACACCATACGGGGGCTGCTCATCCAGGGTGCCCCATGGCTGGGCTGGGATCTGTCCCAGTGCACATCATGGCACTGATAAGCAGATCAGTGGTACCAGTGCTGCCGTACCTCTGCATGACCCCTTCTCCAGCCACATCTTGTTGTTTCCCATGGTGTATTAACAGCAACAACCCTTGGTTACCAGCAGTCCTTGGCTGGCACCACAGCTCTCCAGCTGTCAGTGTTTGGGGCACACGCACATTAGACCCCTACCTTCCGGAATTCTGCACTGTCCCACTCCACCTCATCTCCATCCCATGGGGTGGGAGCTGCCTCTGCCACTTGGTGTGATCATACTTAGCAGGTCAGTGTGGCTGGACTTGGTTCCTTTACAGGCTTTTGGTGCAACCCAAAGGATTACACAGACTGAGCAGTGAGGGAGCTGCTGCTGTCTGCCATGGGGCTGGGTGACTGGGGGGCTGGGTGATGGTGGGGCTGTGTTCCCGTCCCCGCCGGGGCTTCCCCCGCGCTCCGGCCGAAGGGTCGCGGCTCCTGGGGGCTCCCCACAGGCCGGAAAATCCCCCGCCCTCCGGGAGGNGCCCCGCAGCATCCCCGGCCCGGTCCGGCTCGGCCCCGCAGCATCTCCGGCCCGGTCCAGCCCGGCCCCACAGCATCCCCGGCCCGGTCCGGCCCGGCCCCGCAGCATCCCCGGCCCGGTCCGGCCCGGCCCCGCCGTCCGGGAGGGCCGGGGGCTGCGGGCACGGCCGGGCTCGGGCGCGGCACACGCCGATGGCCGCCGCTCGTTAACACAAACAATTAGCGAGGACGGCCCGCGGAGGAGCCCGGATGCTGCCGCTGCTGGCACGGCACGGCACGGGCAGCGGCCGCAGGGCCCGCCCTAATGGCTGATTCTCCCGGTTTAACTCTTGTCTTGGGGCTGAATAACGAGACACTGGTCACACATTCCTTACCGGGAAGGTGCTCAGACCCTGGACAGGCTTCCTGAAGAGCTGGTCGGTGGCCCAGTCTGTCAGCGTTCAAGGGGCATTTGGACAACGACCTTAATAATGTGCTTTAAATTTTGGTCAGTCCTGAAAGGGTCAGGCAGTCGGACACAATGATCCTTATGGGTCCCTTCCAACTGAAATATCCTATCCCTATCCCTATCCCTATCCCTATCCCTATCCTAACCTCCTAATCTCCTATCCTATCCTATCTCTTATCCTATCTATCCTTACTGTGTTCTTTTCTATCCTATTCATAAACTCAGGTGTAAAAGGTGTTTTTCAGGAGCAAGCCCAGGCAGTGCCGGGTCATTCCACAGGACCACCAATTGCAGGGTCAGTTTAACTCTTTGGAAGGACTCAATTAATGCAAAATGCATCTCTCCTGCAGGAAGGTGCCCAGAACAGCAGGCAACGTGCTTGCTCCCGAGGGGCAGGTTCACAGAGCATCACTGGGCTCTCACAGCCCACCCGTCCCTGCTCAGTCCCAGCATTCCCACCACCCCAATCCCCTGGTATCCCACACCACTCCAATCCCTCATTGCTGACCCACCGCAGGCAGGAAAAACACATGCGGTGCTGTCCTTGGGTCTGACCGCGATGCTTCCAGCCAGGAGCTGGGTAGCTGTGGGATCCTCCCGCCGATGCTTCCACCAGCACCTCCCGACAGCCAGAGGTTCATTCTCCTCCCACCCCAGCATGGCTTCAGCCCCTACAGGGTAATGGCAGAGAATTAAATGGGACACACAGAAAACCCGGGCTCCAGGTCAAGAACACACGTCACACAAGCCAAACTTCTTCACCATGATTTCTGGAAAAAGTAAATGCAGTACCTGACATCGGGGTCATGAACTTGTTAATGTCCTGCACCCCCACACCCTAATCTTGGTCACACTGTAATGCACAGCTTGTCACACCTTGGCTGCCCGTGGGAAAACAATGGTGGCACAGTGACCCTCAGGAAAGCAGCCACTACCCACACCCTGGCACGGCCACACAAGGGAACCCCTCCCATGCACCCCTGAGTTTGCTGATGGTAGTTATCCCATGTCAGAATCTATGTTGGGCTTGAAAAAGGAAACTGCTGGGAAATGGAACCTGCATGAGAAGCAGAGTGGGGCATGCTGTCAGAACAGACAAGCAGTAACACACGGGGTAACACTGCATGGGAGCAGGAGGGCAGGGACACGGTCCCTCCAGAATGCTGCAGTGGGATCTGATGCGGGAGAGGAAGAGAGGTTGCTGTCACTTGTGCAAAGCATGGTTGGGAAGGGCAGAGCCCACTGCCTGGCACAGACAGCAGGGTTAGGGTTAGGGGGGCATGTGTGGGCACCAGGGCCAGCAGGGCGGAGCAGGGCCGTGCCCCAGCTCAGCAGCTCCCCAACATGCACCAAGATGTAAATCTGCACCTCCTCACATTCTGTCAGGTGGATCCATAATGTTGAGCAAACTCCTGCATAACAGAGAAACTGGTTCCCAGCTCTGCAGAGCTGGTACAGGCATTGCCCACCACTTTGTGTATCAGACTCTGGAAGCACCTGGGGCTGAACTTTTTCTTCTTTAAAAAAACTGCCTCCATTATTTCCTGTCTTCTTTGCATCTCATCCACCACCTGACATTTAAAGGGAACACCTGAAGGAGCTGCACACACCAGCAAGGCCAGAGCATGACTGACCAGGTGTGGTGTCCCTCAGCAGCAGGTGAAGCACAGAATCACAGAATAGTTTGGGTTGGGAGGGTTAAAGCTCATCCACTTCCCATCCCCTGCCATGGGCTGGGACACCTTCCACTAGACCAGGTTGCTCCAAGCCCCATCAAACCTGGCCTTGAATGCTTCCAAAGAACACACCAAAGGCCATACATCCCTCCTGTGCCTTCTCAGAAGGACACCACGGAGCCTGCCAACTCAACCACTTGACTTGGGCATAGGAAAAACTTTTATTTACATGTTAATTAAAAAAATACTTGACAAAAAAGGCATACAGTATTTTATACTAAAAGAATAAAGATTTTTATTAAGCACTGTAAGTTGCATTCAATAGCCTTCAAAGACACCACACCACAATCCATCTACAACCAGCCAAACCCAACAGTAGTTCATTCTTGCACAATCCATGAGTTGGGGCAGAACTCCCTTCAACTTACATTAAGATACCTACTTAGCTCTGGCGGGCAGGGAATGGGGAATTACACCTCATTTCTGATCACTAATGTGTGATGAAGAGCATCAGGAGAATTATATGAAAACGAATATAAAGAAATGATTCTGATTTTGAAGTACATTAAGTTTGGAAACACTAACAAAAACATCAAAATGATACAGGTATATTTGCTTATACTAAATTCTTGATGGGAAAGTTCTCAAGAACAAGCCATTTGTTTCCTGCTACAGAAGGGGGGTACTTTTTTTTTGAAGATCAAAGCGTTTTTTTTTTGTTTTTCACAGAATTTCATATTTGCTAATATGAAGGCATAAAACAGCAACAGAGAACAATAATGCATACAGCAATGAGTACACCAGGGTAACGTTGATATTCAAAACGGCTAGATAATTTTTTTTTTTAAAGTTTTAGAATAAATGCAACAGAGGTCAATAATCACAAAATTTTAAGGTTAGAGCAAGATCAGTCAATGACTAAACATAGTTAACATCTTTTATAGGACTATTACTGATTATTAGCTTTTTTTGTTTTGCAAATGGGCACAGTACTTGTAAGAATGGAAGAAAGAGGACAATAACATGCATAATATTAACTACACACTTTAAAAATCATGAACCATGCAGAAGTTTAGCTCAAATAGTAGTACTAATGGTCTACGTCTGATTCAAAACCACATAGTTCATTGATCACGGATGCATGGTATTAGTCACAAAAAGTTTCCCAACACATTGTGTTTGTTTTGAAAGGTCGTTTGCATCTTCTATGATATCAAGTTTATCTCCGTTTAACTCGCTCATAACGTATGTATGATGTCTATTGAACTCAGCAGAACTGCAGTGTTACTGAGAATTGGTAGTTTCGAGAGTTTGCACATTTTTAACACAAAAGAACCACGGCAACGGTGATGAGATTTCAGAAAGAAAAAACTGTGGTTGTGCCTTTTTCCCCCCATAATCATGAAATCAAAGCCTTAAAGAAAGCTTTATTGTGACACAGTAATGCAAAATCAAATATAATGGCATACATATGGTGCCAAGTACTAAAAATTATAGTTTTAAGCTATATATACTTAAAGACTGCCAAAATTTGTTTTCTTTATATTTCAAAAAACAAAACTACAAGCTTTTGTCATAACCAGTTTAAACTTTATGTATACTTCATTTTAAGTGCGGGAGTCAAATGCTCTTCATTCTCTTTTTTTTTTTTTTGTTTTATTGTAGCATTTTGACTACAACTGGTTAAAACTAAAAAAATGTGTTGTTTAAATCTCTGACATCAAAGAGGGATCCGAATTTCCAAAGTCCTCGTTTTTCTCTTACGGAAAGGAAAAAATGTACGTAACTGTAGGCTCTCTTTCTTTCCAGATATTCCTAATCCTGACCCTTCCCAACATCCTTCACCCTCTATAAAAAATAAGTTTACTCTTCTTTTTTTAAGACAGTGGCCTCAAGAGCATCATCTTTATGGCAAACACTGTCTGCATTTAGTGCATTTAAGTGAGGATTCGTATTGCACATTTTAGAGTCATTACTCAAGGCACTTTCAGACTGATTGGAAGCCCTGATGTCTCCTGTATTCCCATTCATCTGGGAAGCTGGTTTTTCCTCAGTCACAACTCCATTTTCAGCCAGGGATCCATCTGAAGACACAAGTGAGGATTTAGATTCCTCGGATTTTGACTTAAGTTCTTTGGCTACTTCTTCTGCTGAAGCAGCATAAGGAGGTTTGCCCTAGTTGTTAAAAAAAACAGAAGAGAATTACTGAAGAACCAGTGCTACAGATGTATATAATGTACAGTCTGATACAAGGACATCACAACAGGAAGCATGCAGGGCACAGGCTCAAGAGTGAACACACAGTATCAGGCATTTGCTGAAAGAAATGGCCCAAAGAGTACAAAGAGGAGAGGATTTTAGGTGTTCCCCAGAGCCTTCTGATGCTCCTGGGGCAAATGCCTTAGTGCCAGGCTCGGTATTTCACAATATCAGAGGTACATAAATGTCTGGAAGCACCAAAACTGAGAATCAAGGCACAGTTGAGCTCTGCTGCTTGGTTCATGTGTGCTGTGATTGAATGGCAGGGTTACATGTTGCTCACATTCAAGCCCCACTGTTTTCAGACAGCGTTTAAAGGAGTGCAGAGGCACCGTGCAGTGTTCTCTGCACCAGGCTGTGCTTCCAGCCTTAGGAGAGGGATTCCATACAGAAAGCATACAGTAAAATCTTGCAAGACTGAGCAGAGCCATAAAACCCAGATTGAGGCAGCATACAATTGTAGCAGCACACAATTAGTTTTTAAGTATCTCTAATTAATCTTAGCAATCCAGAAACATAATAGGCTTTAAGCAAACCAAAATAAGCAGGTTGGGCTGCTAAGAAGCAGCACACTGGTCTGTCACACTGTCCACAAAGTGCTAAGAAATGGCTTAAAACAGGGCCACCTGATACACCTCCAACAGCAGCAAACCCCTCCATTTTCACCTGCTGCTGGGCTGCTGAGGGATTTTACAGAAGGATTTTGCAGGTGAGCCAGAGTTGCTGTTCTCCAGCATTCTCATTACCCAGATAAGCACAAACAATTCTCACTCCCACTGCACTGGTAGGGGACTGGCCCATGAAGACAAGGGACACTGATCACCTCTGACAATGTGCCTCTTTATAGGCATTACTAAGTTCAGCTTTTAAGACATGCTTTTGTTTTGTTCCAGATCAAGAGTGAAAGGACTCATCCTGGCACAAAACAGGCCATTCTGGTGTGTTTGATAAAAACAAACAGCTCATTTTGGTCAGACTCCCAGCCCCCTGGGGAGGAGGTGACTCGGGCCGAGCCCAGCCCTGCAGACAGCCCTCCCCAGCCCAGGCTGTGAGCTCGGGTACACCAGCACCACTCAGCCTGAACTGGGCATCACAACCCACTCACTATACAGGAAGCTTCCCAAGTTCTCCCTGCCATGGGCACTTTAAATCACCCTTTTTCTCTTCCTGTATGAGGAAAATACTACAGGGATTTGATGACCACAAAATGCAGTGAGCTCAGGATCAGTCCATGGAAAATGCCATTTATCTTTCTTCTCCAGGACAATTTTACACACAGGTCCTTGTGATCACAAGTATTTACCATCCAAATGACATATAATTAATAAAAATGTGAAATATCCACCCCTGATGGCACTTGCCAAGACACCTGCAGGTACTACCTGACCTACACTTCTCTATATACATCTGGAGTAAGCCTGGAATATTTGGGAGCTCCTTTCAGGGTTTCCTTTATTTCAGAGGTTAAGGTAATCAGAAATTAGATACTCTATCATTAACACAGTGGTTTCTCTTCTATTTAAAGATGTGAAGTTTCAGATAAATAGGCACATTTGTACATGTGTAGAGTCTGTGTACACAGAAATTTAAAAAGGAAGTATTTGAATTTTCACACCTGGAAAACAGTAATTTTTACTACAAGCTAATAGTTGCTTCATTATCTGTTGGAGAACATTCCCTCTTACTGTCTGACACCTGCAAACACCCCCTGCTCTCAGGTGTTCCTGACAAATGGCATGTCCATATGACTTATTTATTGTGGAAGGTTTTCCAGCTATTTACTACTCATTCCTCCATTGCTGCTGGGTTTGCCATCAACAGTGCAAACTGCAGAGCAGCCAAAACCACGGAAAAGGGAGGAAAACAGAACTCTGAAGCAACAGGCATTTCATACAGATCAGCAGCTTGGTCAGCTCTATTTGATGGATCCACAGAAAAGACCAAAGTCAGGATCCATGGACACTTTTCAGGTTGTCACTGGAAAGGAATCTGTGCTCATGGGACAAAGGTTGCTCTGCTGCTCCTGAGAAGTTTAGAGCCAGCTCTTGTATCTGGGGGCCTCCAGCAGCAAAGAGCCTTCCCTGTTACAAACTTTCCTTCATGAGGTTGGACCGTGGCCCCAGAAAAGAAACTGGGGAAGAGCAGGGGCAGGAACAGAACTGCTAATTTGTTTCAGTTTTGTATTTCTGCCACTTTCCTAAATTCTTCTACTCGCACGACTGGTATGAGCAGTGTAGGCACAGGATTCATGGCAAAATACATTCTTCCACGTCTGTCTTCAGAAGCAAAATTTGTTAAGTGAGATGTGCCACCAGCCTGTCCCGGTGCAGCTCAAAGCCACTCAGCTGTCACAGTGGTGCTGGTGTGGAGAGCAGCCCAGCCCAGCCCAGCCCAGCCCAGCAGGTCCCACAGAGCCAAGCCAGGCACTTGGCTTCATTACCTGAATTGCTCCCTGGCTTTTATAACCTCGCCCATAGTACCTTCCGCCTCTTCCGAAAGTTCTTATCACCGGAGTGGAGATAACTCCTCTGGGACGCCTGCAGAGACGTGGGGGAGAGAGGAGAAACACACACTCATCAGCTTTGTTTACAACTGCCTTACATTTTATTTTTCTGGAATATTTTTCTGGAATATTTTTCCCTAGCTTTACTGCCTAGTGCCTTAAAGACACATCCTTAGAGAAGCAAGATGACTAATTCTGAGTTACAGGGCTCTACTACTCCCAAGTGTATCAAACTCAACAAACCTTTTGGGTTTGGAGTGATAAAATGTCTGTTTCTCTATTTCCCTTCCAGAGAAACAATGAATGATACTTTTAAGCTCTACAGAAACATTTTCCAAGTTTTAAATTATCCTCACAGTACTTTAAAACCAGAGCTCAAAATACTTTCACCTTACAAAAATAGCAATTTGAACCACTTACAAGGCCATTTTCCCCATTTAATAACACTTGCCCCATATAAACATGTGAGACAGATGGGATCTGATAAAAGAAAGTGAGGCAAAATGCAAAATCACTTAGTTTTTGATGGGAGAATACAAGATTACCTAAGAAACTGAGAGAATAAAGAAGTTTTGTTTGTATCTGGCACGTGGCAATTGATAAGCTGGGATGCTTTCCAAGACTCTCAACTTGGACACATCAGATGGTGATTTTTGGTGTGATTCAGTACAGATTAGATCAGATCACAACAAGTTTTCTCACCTTGGCCTCAAGTAGCGCCAGGGGAGCTTCAGATTACATATTAGGAAAAATTTCTTTATGGAAAGGGTTGTGAAGCCCTGGCACAGGCTGCCCAGGGCAGGGCTGGTGTCACCATCCCTAGAAGTGTGGCTGTAGCACTTGGGGACATGGTTCAGTGGTGAACATGGAGGTGGTGCTGGGTTGATGGCTGGACTTGATGGTCTTAGAGGTCTTTTCCAAGCATAATGATTCCATGATTCAGATGCAACTGTTTTAATTCCATCAACTGCAGGAACTCAACTTCCTTATCATTATGTCAAAGATACCATTCTCCTAAAATTGCCTTTTATTTTCTTTATTAGAAGTATTGGATTGATCCAGAAGTACAGGATTGCTCTGTGTTTCCTCTGGATCTGCTGCCTGATTCCAGAAGGTCCCGCATGACACTGGCCTGTGGCCCCCCAGCCTCTTCACACACACTGTGAATTCCCACATTGGGCAGTAAGAAACTAAATTCTGGGGTTTAAAAGCAACAGCAGAGAATGAAGAGGGAAAAGTTGTGCTTTGCATGTGAGTCACTCTCACTGTGCTCCTTCCTTATCCACCCCACTGGCCCTCTTTTTACAAAGTGGAACTGTGCTCTTTAAGGAGCTGAGCAAGACTTCCCTTCCCTCAGAAAATCAGATGGATCAGAGTCAATACAAAACAGCTGGTACAATTCTACACAATAAGAACACCTGAGCTCAGTGGCTTCCTTCCAACTCAGCAGATTCCAAACTTCTGTGATTCTGTCTTTAGGGCAGAACCCTTAATAGGAACGTGTTTTCCTACTGGTTGCATTTTAGTATCTGACCCAACAAACAGCTAAGCTGTTTGCAGTAATTTTCCATCTTTGACTAGTATTGGTAACTCTACATATGAAGAACTGCCCATTGGTGGTGATTTGATGGAGACAGGAAGATCTGGCATTGACAGTTTTCCTGTCTTTTTGAGGTGACAATATGCATCCAAACCGTACTGCCTAAAGACAGTACCTCCAACACAAAGAAACTTCAAGTAGTTTATCTCAACTCAAAAGCTGCTATTGGAAAATCATATTTCTCTGTCACAAAGGCTCTGGCAAGAGCAGTGACACCCTTTCAGTGATCTCCTTCCAAGATAAGGAGAGCTCTCACTCCCCGGCTTACAGATGTTCTGTATGAATTCAGGTATTTCCCTCTTCAGGAGATGGAGGAACTCCTACCCTGCACGTGTGTGCCAATATAAGGCAGCTCTGAGCCTCAGGGTGCCCCAGATGCTCCTAGGGGTGCTCTGGCAGACAGAGGCTTTGGGCAGGACCAACCACCACCAGGACCTTTCCCACATATAGTGCAGGACACTGAGAGAAGCAACCAGCTCTGCTGGAGGCCAGACTCTTCTGTTCAGGCATCCTCATGGAAAACAGAACTGATTACCACTCAATAACCTCATTTCAATGGTGAAAAGGTTATTTTATCTGCTGATACCCCAAAGAGCCTCATGCCTCTTCAGGTGTGCTCACTCCCACTGTCTCCAGCTGTTGCTCTGGAGCAGTGCAGGGGCCCCACACACCCCACAGATACCTGACAGCTGTCTAAAACACCTAAACCAATACTCAGTGCTTCTGTTTTCACAACTAAATCTCATTCTGGAGAATAACGTGGCCTTGAAGGTGAGTCCTGCCCTCACACCAACGCTGTGTGCTGCTCCTGAACCTGCTCATCTTTGCTTCTGCTGCTCCTGCCCCTTCCTGTCCCCACAGCAGCTCCATTCTCCCAGGGCTTCAGATCAACCCATCTCCTCATTCAGCCCAAGACAGGCACTCCAACAGCTCTGGCTGACTCCAGCACAAAGCTTTATAGTGCACATTTGGGTAAACTGACAGACAGTGGAATTCATGCAGTGCAGACTTAGTTTTTCAGACTGCAGTTCCCTGGCTCAAGGTGGCATAAATACATCACCTCTACTTCATTCCTAATACAGACAGACATAATATAAGTCATGTTACTTTGGGACTGTCACCTGTTATAGACACAAACTTTAATTAAAGGTAGGAGAGTTCTGTAAGGCACAGAACCAGCAAGCCTAAGGAAAAAATATAATCATAAAAGTAATGGACTAGGTATTTTTCTAATAAAGTACTTGTTTTTAAGGTACTTTAGACATATTGTGCACCTGTAACTTCAGCTGTAATTCAATGAAGTGGAAGAGCCAAAGAAATTAATACTCTTTTAAACACAATTCCCATCATGATTGTAACAGAGAACTATTAAACCTGTAAGTGTCCTTCAGGTGTTTTCTGCTTCACAGAAGAATTACATAATGTAGTTATTAAAAATGTTATCATGCTCCCTAATAAATGTCCTGCCATGAAAAAGAAAGGAACTGAATGTAACATATTTATTGATTTTGTGGAAAACTTGTAAGTCATTTCCTCACGCAAAACAAACCTCTGCCTGTATGTGTATATATATCTCTATATATCTCTATCTGAGGTGGAGTATGAATTTTATTTGCACGCAGAAATGCTTATACCTCTCTGAATAATTGACTAAAAAAACCTTAAAAGGAACATCAATGCTTTTCTTGAATATTCAGCAGGTATAATGGACTTCATGTGTCCCAAAATGTGTCATATGCAATCTCTACTGCATCCAACTTTTCCCTGTTTTGTTTGTTTGCCCAATCATTAAATCCCACATGAGAAGCACATTCCCAGGCTGGCACTTACCCTCTGGCTGGTCCTCCCACGGACACCACCTGCAGAGGAAATGGCCCTCTCCCCCCTCGTCCACGTCTGCTTCCAGCCCAATGGCCGACCACAGTGCCGGCAATTTCAAGTTTCCCTCCCTGAGAAGGAATAGGTTGGACTCCTGCACATAAAAGCAAAACCAAACCTTGATCTTCACAATCATCACAGTAAAGTTCCACATGAGTGGAAAGCTGATTTGCCCAGATTTCACCACATGTCCCACTTCCTCTATGGATACTGTGAGATTATTGCTCATTTTGCGGTATTCCAGAAGTGTCAGAACTCCAAGAGACTGTTTCCCCCCTTTGTTTAACACATAGATATGAATTCTGAAAAGGAATATTAACTGACATGAGTGCTTCAGATTCAGTGATTAAAAATATACTTGAGGTAAGTCCCAAGAAACAAGGGGAATTTCACAAGCTGGCTGAAGATTGGTTTTTTCCTGCATTCCTAATGAAGAAATAATTCATGCAGGTTCAAGGCACTTTTTAACCAATGCCAAGTATCAGCATAAACCACACAGATTATATTTGCAGTAAAGAACTTACTAGGCAGGATTAGCTGTACTAAGTTGCTATAAAAATGTAGCACTTAAGATGATCTGGGTGTAGAAGGTGAGTTTATCCTTTCCTTTCCAAGAAAGCAGCTAAAATTGCAATTGTCTAAAATGCAACTGTAACTTCTGTTCAAGTTGCTCATGTCTTAATACCTGTGCTTTGTCCTTCAGAATCAACTCTGGGGCATAACACGTATTTCAAGAAATCCAGGTAAGTGGGACTGAGCCAGATGTTACTGGTAAGACCATCAGCACCAAAAGGGTTACAAACCACAGCATTTATGCAGCCATAATTAGTGTCCAAACATTAATAGGCTGGGAACTACGCTACTGATTACATCCAGAAGGTTCCTACTCCCCTGTGCAAGTCCTTCAGCTCCAAATGCAGATGGTTTGCAGGGGCAGAGTTATTCACACATGAAGCATTAGAGGTATGTTTGCTCTTACGATAAAAGCTCAGAGGCCAGAGAAAAACAGCTGAATAAACGAGAAAGAATTACCCTGAAGGGAATCAACAGGTTTCCACCATCCCACCTCATACAGGAGGTGAGCAATGGGCACACAGGTAGGGAAGTGAATCCCCCTCCTGTGTCCATGCCAGCACTGATGCCAGCAAGGAAGGGGTCGGCAGTAACACAAAAATCAGTCATTTCTACGCTGGGTTTTTGCAAAATGCTCAACTGCCCCAGATGTTGGAAAATGCCTGTTAACAGAAGGAGGCAGAGTCCAGCCGGTTACAGATCCCCCCTCGCCTTTCGGGGACAGGAGCCAGCCCACCCCGTTGGGTTTGGGGGCTCTCCTGAGTTTGGAGGAGGTTTCCAGGCACGAGGGGGGCTGGCGGCAGGGAGGGGAGCAGAGCGGACAGCAGCCCGGGCAGGCTCTAGAGAGGGAAGCTGAGACAGTTAGGGAGACAGGGAGTCAGTAGGAAAGCCTCAGACCAAACCATACAGTGGAGAAGCTGTTGCCAGAAGCTCTAAGAAAAAGGGGTTTGGGTATAATTACCGCCCTGAAACTTGCTAGTCCTGTTGCTGTCATTGCCAGAGAAGGCTCCGGAGTGTCCTGCCGCTGCTGCCACCCGGAAGGCCCGGTAAGCGCCTGTGGCTACTGTTTCCCCATAAGGGCCTCCGAAGCCATAGACTCCTGTTAGACCCAGGGTAAAGAGAGACAGGGGAAAAGCTGTGAGGGGGCCAGGCATCCGGGAAGGCCCCAGCAGAGGTTGCTGCCTCCTTCCACCCTTCTGGAGCCACAGCCGGGAGGGCTGCGCTCCCAGCACTGGGGCTCCTGCGGCAGCGCCGTGCCGGGGCAGCCCCAGTCAGAGCTGTCCTGCTGCCCCAGCCAGCATGGCGTGCCCTGTCCACACAGCAGGCCTTGGCATGGGATCCTGGTTTCTATGGCACTGGAAAGGCTTGGGACGTTTTTTTGGCAGTGAGCTCTGGTGGCTACAGTTGTGGCACCGCAGGAATGCCTGTGTCCAGTATCCATATACCTCTGGGCCTTGGAATGGAGATTTGAAGGCAGCAATTCTAGGAAGAGCCTGGAATGGTTGTGTCAGTTATCTGCACTCGAGGGTGCCAATGGTTAAATGACTGTAGCAAAACACAGCAGGGTGGGGAGGGTGAAATGTTGTCCAACCCTGACAGTTAAACCATGTCTGCTAATTTATAAACAATTTGAAGCAATGTGCTGTGCAAATCAAAGCCTTTTCATAACACCCTGCGTCCATTCCTTCCTCTTTTTTCTAGTTCTACAATAACAGCAAAAATATTTTGATCTGGCACAGTGACTAAAATCCTGATGGAAATATGCAGCAATACAGCACATTCTGTATCACTGGGCTATGGCTAATAGAAGCAAGCCCAAAATACAGAGATTGGCACTTGCCAACATAAATCAACCACTTGCTTTCATGTATTTTCCCTGTGAAATTGAACAGGGAAATGGGTTGGTAGTTTTGGCAATGTGCAAGGTAAGGCAACATGTGTGGGTGGCACCACTGTCCCATCACTTACCAGCAAAGCCTCTCCCCCTGCCCTGAGGTGGTGGGACTGGCCCAAAGTGTCGAGGATACATAGAAGCTGGATAAAAAGGCATGGCAGGTGGAGGTGGGAAAGGGAGAGGATGGTTCTGCCTGGAGAAATTTAATCCTTCTAGGATGCTCTGACGCATCTTTTCAACCTTGGCTGCCTGCTCAGCCTAGGAATAAAGAGAAGGTCACAGAGGGGTATTAAAATTCTTATTTCAATTATATAAAGCTATATTTATGTCACAAATTCAAAGAAGAAAAAAAAATAATTGAAGAGTAGAGACAGAATTGTCATCCTAAACCTGGACTGAAAACCAGAGCCTGTGCAGACTCCTGGAGGGTTACAAGCCTGAGAGGGACCACAGCCACAATCAGCAGCCAAGCTAAGACCAGCTTCCCTCAAGTCAGAAATAAGAAGGGATATGATTTCATACCTCTCAAAAAAGTTTTGGTCATTCAGTAAACTGTTGATTTTTATCAGTTTCCTGGTTTTTTACAGTTAGATAATAACTTTACATGATTTGGATACAACCAAAAACTCCTTCACTTGTATTTTAAGATGGTGGTAAGAAATGTGAAAAGATTCTGAGCTAAAAGACCTCAAGAATGACTTCACAGTCTGTAAAATCAGTGAGAAATCACCAGTTCTCTTCCACTCTAAACTCACTGCAGCTTAGTCCTGTGGGACAGCCTGATCCAAAAAGGCAGGACTTGAACAAATGAACAGAGAGTTTCCAACTCAGCCATCCATTATATGGCCATGGCATTCAAGTTGCAGTTTCCAGAGAGAAAGAAAACGAAACCAAATTTGATGCCTCTTCTTCCAAATCTGTCCAAATACCATCCCAATCATCAAGAGATAACGGATTAAACAACAAAACCCACCCACTAGTCATTCACCTCCTATTTTCCTCTAAGAGCAGACGGATGACACGTGATGTAAATGATGATAAACCCACCCCATCCAACCCTTCTGGGCACACAGGACACTCCCTCACCCTGCTGCACTACACACACTACACACCTGACCATCACAGAGGTCGATGAGCGGAACTTTCTCCCGGCTTGCTTTGATGAGCTTGGTCTGGAATAATTTCCCATCAAAATACATCCAGGGACAGCAGTGCTCCCACGGAATCGGCTGCCCGCAAGCATCGTTGGCAAAAAGAGCCATGTCCACACCGCTCATGAACAGAGCAGACAGCTGGATTCCACGGGGGTCCAGATTCTCAATCTGTGTGCAAACAGGGCAAAGTCAGTGAGACAGTCAGGAAATGTAATTCAAAGGTATTTCATCACCTACATTCTTTTCAACACTCTTGCAAACAGAGGGATTTCACAGTCATCCATACTTTCTCATGCTGGAGTAGAAGAATGCACCAGACCTGTCGCCTGTGCATGCAGAGCTGCAACCCTCAGGAAGGCTGTGGTTCCATCTATCCACTCTGGAGGCCAGAGAGAAACTCAAACCCCTCTATTTTCTCAACAACGTGCAGGAAACTATTTCTAAAGACACTTATAGGAAATGAGCAGCAGAACACTTCATTAAAAATTTGATTCCAAATAATTATGTGCTTCTCAGATGTGCTGTAGAATGTTTCAGGAACGACCTCAATAACATCATTCCATTTTTCTTCCCATGTAACACATTTCCTCCCCAACTCCTTTATAATGGATTTTCTATTAGCTTGATTCAATATTCTGCTGTAAGAACACAACTCTTAATAATGAAGCAGTGTTTATGCATACAACAGTTTTATTTAGGATGGAGGATAGAGACACAAAGGTAAAATTAAATGATGAATAATAGCTGGTGGCAAAAGGAAAAAAGGATTTGCTTGAAGCAAGTGTAATTTTAGCTTTGGCATAAGAAAATATCACTACTGGTGTTCTCTGAAATACTTCTCAAAATATCAGCTCTTCCTTGGGAACATTTTCAAGACCTTGGTATTAAACATTAAAATTAAACTCCATTACCTTCCTTATGCATAAGCAACCTTTAAGGGGCCAAAGACTATCCAGCTTGTTTTGCTGATAGACAGCTGGGTTCAAACTCAGCTGTTCTTTCTGTCTGTATTCACAAGCAGCTTCACATGAAGACAGCAACAACCCTGCAGGAAATACTGCATCTTCCAGCTAACCAAAATACCTTAAGGAAGTTAACTGCATTACTTTATGTGTGATTGAAAACTAAAACAATTTCTATTAAACAAAATATTGTCTGCTGTCTATCACTGGCCTTTTATGTTGTGTTGGAATGGAAAGAATATTTTCTCTGGGAATTCCTTTCTTAGGTCTCAAAGACCAGCAATTTGCACAGTAAGTTTCCTTCTCTTTGCATGAGATCCTGAGAAGGGAGACTTTGATGACTCTATAATTATAGATACCTTTGCCAAAATCTTTACCCCAGATGTCATTTAGGTTGTGGGCTAAGTGTTCAAGGCCAGTTTGGATGGAGCTTGGAGCATCTGGGCTAGTGGAAGGTGCCCCTGCCTGTGGCAGGGCTGGAACGAGATGGTCTTTAAGTTCCTTCCAGCCCAACCCATTCTGTGATTCTATGATTTTACAATTCCCTTTTTCTCTGCCTGTAGATGAATAGATTCTCTGAAAATGGTAAAATGAGATGAGCTTTAACATCCCTTCCAACCCAAACCATTCTGGGATTCTGTGATTTGTTTAGTGGGCTGTGTTTGGAGAATGGACAGTGCAGACCAAGTGGCTGATACACAGCTGCTCTCTGATGCATCCAGCCTGGCTTACAAAACTGTTACTTGAATTTCTGCTGATACCCACAGGTACAATTACTCAGCTTCAAGGAAGTTTGGGGTACATGCCTTGAACTGCACTCTCATGAGCCTTTGGAAGACTCTGCCACACTCTGCCATGAGCAAGGCTTGTTTCCTCAGATGGGCTGCCTACATTTCTTTCAGCGGCAGCACATTTGTTTCCAACTTCTAAGGCAGAAAACTAAGAAATTGTAAGAGGAGGTTCTGCAGTATAAAGTAAGTTTAGGATTTTAGTTACCTATCCAACCCGTGAAATAGAACAGATTATCCATCACCAGAACACTTTAAACCACCAAGATTAAAATTTTGGAAAGTACAAGTGATTGTGCAAGACTGTTAGTGAGACATACATATACACATCAGCCACTACAGTTAATTCCTAGATCAGTTGGGAATAAATCTCTGAAAGTACAGAAGTTATAGTTAAGAATTACCTTGAGTTCCTGAAGCTGGTCAGGTTCATAGAGCTTTGGAGACAACGCCTGGGCAAGGAAAGCATCCAGTTCCTGCCGGCGCAGAATGCGAACCCCCGGCCACTGCACCATGTACCTGCAGGGAAGGACATCTCACTCAGCACCCCTTAGTGGGTAAACCAAGAGGGAATTGCTGTGATCAGGAATCAGCAAGATACACATACAACATGTGATAGGAGAGAAACATGCTGTCCCAATGAAAGGAGGAGCTTTAAGATATCACTTGGATTACCTCTTTTGCATACTAACTATTCAATAAGGAGAAACAAAGGAGCTTTAATTTAATGCTCAAAAGGCAAGACGAAATTTAATACAACCAAAGACAAAATGTACATTTATCATTCTCAAAAATGGCTTACATTTTTTCATGTGCAACATTCTACCACTGTATTCTGCCAGAATTATAAGCTAGTTGTGCTGAGTAACTACCCCAAAGGTAAGCACCTCCCACTTCCTCAGTCAGTTTTCATCTTGAAAATTAAACATGTCAGGCTTTTGGACCTTGCAACTTTCTCTTTGGAAAGCTCAAGTACAGAATTAGTACTTCTATGGCAGGTTATCATTACCTCACCTGGATGAGCAACTCTATCCCAGGGAGTCTCACTCACCACGCGAGCTCCACATCCTGATAAGCTGCTGTGCAGCTCTTCTCTGAAGAACTCTCTTGTGCTGTGCAACCTCACCCATACAAGCCTCTGAGCCCCCAAATGTTATTTTT
The DNA here is from genome assembly GCA_013396695.1 of Sakesphorus luctuosus. Taxonomy (NCBI): domain Eukaryota; kingdom Metazoa; phylum Chordata; class Aves; order Passeriformes; family Thamnophilidae; genus Sakesphorus; species Sakesphorus luctuosus. The sequence goes on from VWZD01000190.1 coordinate 107,595, forward strand.
TAGTAAACCGAAGCCTTGAGTATAGTAAGGGAAAATAATTCAAACACTACATCGGCCATTTTGCAACACAAGATCTGTTTCCTCTTCCCTTCAATCCTCTAGGGAATGAAAAGAGCCAGAGACTACACAACACGCTTTTCTACAACCAAACCAATCCCATCTCCTACTGATGCTGCAAATAGGAATTAACACTTTCCCAGTAAAACCCCTCCTCGGTTCTGGTTCCCCCAGGGAGACACTGACCTTAGCACACAGCAGAGCACCATAAGATGAGTGGGCACGTTAGTTGGGTTGAGCATTGCTGGTGTGTCCGAGCGCATACAGGCCAGAAACGCCCTCATCCGCCGGTTCTTGTCCTCCACGGCTTTGCCCAGCCACAGCTTCTTGAGGTTGGGGCAGGTCCACTCCCTGAAGGCAAGGGCTTCCACCAGCTCAGGGGTCTGAGGAGATTTGCCTTTGTAAGCAGCCCATTCCTTTATTATCACTGGTGAAACTGCAGAACGGCAACGGCAGAAAGAAACCAGGCTGAGTTAGTATTTCATAGCTCAGAGTTTATTTCAAACTTCATAAAGTTTGGGGAGAGGCTGAGGGAGCTGGGGGTGTTCAGCCTGGAGAAGAGGAGGCTCAGAGGTGACCTCAGCACTGTCTGGAACTCCCTGAAGGAAGTTCTGGCCAGCTGGGGGTTGGTCTCTTCTCCCAGGCACTCAGCAATAGGACAAGGGGGCACGGGGGGCTCAAGCTCTGCCAGGGGAAATTGAAGTTGGAGAGCAGAAAAAACTTCTTTGCAGAGAGAGTGCTCAGGCATTGGAATGGGCTGCCCAGAGAGGGGGTGGATTCCCCATCCCTGGAGGTTTTTCAAGTGAGCTTGGTCGTGGCACTGAGTGCCATGATCTGGTAAAGGGACTGGAGTTGGCCCAAGGGTTGGACTTGATGATCTCGGAGGTCTTTTCCAACCCAATCCATTCTATGATTCATATGCAAGAGATTTGCATCCACAAAGCATCACTGAGGTTGTGATAGGTGTGCAGGATTACACTGCATGAACCACCTTTTAATTGTGGTAACTTACAAATTCAGTGCATACAGATGTGGACACTAGGAATGTTATGCTAATGTTTTCAAATGAATACATAACATATATTTTTCTAAAACAAACAGTACAATTTCCCCATTCCTGGAAGTGTTCAAGGCCAGGCTGGACAGGGCTTGGAATAACCTAGTCTAGTGGAAGGTGTCCCTGCCTGTGGCAGAGGCTTGGAACTGGATGGTCTTCAAGGTCCCTTCCAACCTAAACCATTCTCTGAATCTAACTTGAAAATGCAATTTTCCCCTAAAGTATCTGTGTCATGAACCAAAAGCCTGAAGTGATAAAAATAGTACATAAACACAAATATATTCCATGTGTGCTCTTTTAAGAGCAATATGATCCTAGTGATTTTATTTGAATCAGATTTAAATCTGGTATTTTACTTGTTTGTAGTTGTTGAACAACTGCAATGGAATGAGAACTCAAATATGGGCAGGTTTGGGGTTTTTTTCCTGAAAATTTTACAAAACGTTACTTTACATAAATCTTCCCATTTACTGCACTGAAGAGGTTTGTGCCTAAGCTCCCTTTCATGCACCTCAGAACAGAGACAGTTCACTCCACATTGCTGCTAAATCATCTCCCTTTTTCTGGTTGAAGGCAATCAGAACACAAGCTCAAGTCAAGGCTGAGACACGATACCTTTGGCCTTGGAGCGACCCCAAGCCTGACACAGCTCACAATGTGTCTGCACCCTTCTAGCTCCAAGCCCAGCTATGCAGTGTGGAAAGATTCAAGGAGCTTGTTAGTGCAGGTTCAGGTTACAGCTCAGGGAGATTCCCTGAGGGAGCACAGACCTGCTCTTTCTGCTGGAAATCCGTTGGGTACAGACCGAGGAGCGTGTCCCTGCTGGTGCCAGCACAGGCCTGACAGCTACAAAGGCCCCTTCAGCCATCAGGGGATTGCTGCCTTACAGGGGATTCTATAGCCAGGGGCAGGCAAGCCACGGCGTCGAGGATTAAAGAAAGAACCTCCAGAACATCCCAAAGCACTCTCATCCTTTTTGGGAATAAACCCAGCTTAGCATTATAGTTACCCTTCAGAGAGCTCAGGGCAGTTTTACAGAGATCACACACAGCAATGCAAACAAACATGCTGATATATTTAGCTGGTAGCCTCACTACAAAATCATGTTCTATTTTGGTTGCTCCCAGGTTTTATACACACTCTAAAGATGGGCCCTAAGAGACAGCAGAACCACCTGTAACCAGTGCACAGCTCATCACAGGGTTTCTCTGCTTGCTTAGGCCTGGAACAGCAAACACAAACAAATAAAAGGATGTTTTTTATGTAGGCTTTCAAACCCTTCTGCAACTGCTTTAGGTACCAAAAGCAAAACTCTACACACCACCAGTGTTTCTTTTCCATATATTTAATACATAAAGACCTCAAGCTTAGAAGTTGGGAATGTTTTATGCCCAAGTTTTCTATCCTATGTTTCAATATTCAAATCTGGTTCTAAGCTGTTAATCTGGGGGTGAGAACTTCCATGGCTCTGTGGGTTAAGGCTGCAGAAGGAGTACCTCAGCTTGCTCTTCAGTCACATGCCACATACAGAGGGCACATTAGAGGTCCAGACTGGCTTTTACATTTTGCTAAATAATGATAATATCCAAGAATCCCAGAAGGGTTTGAGGTCATTTTAAGGATAAACTCATTCCAATTCCCTGCCATGGGCAGGGACACCTCCCACCAGCACAGGTTGCTCCAGGCCCTGTCCAACCTGGCCTGGGACACTTCCAGGGATGGAGCAGCCACAGCTTCTCTGGGCATCCTGTGCCAGGGCCTGCCCACCCTCACAGGGAAGGATTTCTTCCCACTATCGCATCTAACCCTCTGGCCCTGGGAAGCCACGCCCCTTGTTCTGTCACTCCAGACCCTTGTACAAAGCCGTCCTTGAGCTCTCTTGGAGCCCCTTTAGGCACTGGAAGCAGCTCTAAGCTCTCTCTGGAGCCTTCTCCAGGTGAGCAGTTCTCCCAGATTGTTTCCATTGCAGAGGTGCTTCAGCCCTCACAGCACCTTCATGGCCTCCCCTGGACTTGCTCCAGCAGGTCCATGCCCTCCCTGTGCTGAGGACCCCAGAGCTGGATGCAGCTAACCCCTCTTCTCGTGAGATATTTTAACATGAAGGCCAATCTAGTGGGCTGGCAAACTCCAAGTGATGGGGTGAGGAATTGCAACTGTATCCACCAACAAGTAACTGTAGCATCCAAATTTAGCATTTAACCTAACACATGAATCCAGGACTTGTCCATATCCACTTACTTCTCCAGGGCATTTCTTAAACCTTTGATAAATCTGTACTGGGACTTCTGCCAAACTCACTGCATCCTCAGCTGCCAGAATCCCTGTCCTCAGGAGGATGTGTGGTGTTTCCTCACATGACTTCCAGTGGGAGATGAGCAATGCCTACCCTGAAGACCACATCAGCTACAAGCAGGGCCAGCATGTTCAGCCCTGTCACTGTGCTGATTATACTGTTTTTCACACCAAACCTCATCCTGCTGCTGATCAGCAGGTTTGAATACTCACAGAGGCCCAAGGCTCCACACGATCTATGGACCTCTGCTTCGAACAGTGCCCTCACAGCACCCCAAGGTCAATCCATGGGAGTCAGCATCAACCTGCACAACAGCAACCTGCTTGATGAACACCTGAGTGCTGTTACAGCTCTGAGGGCTCCAGCCACAGCACCCTGGGAGAGTCATGGTTGCCAAGCACAGCTCGGGTGGTTCTGGCCTTTGCTTTGCAGTTTTGGTGCTGAGGTGCCCGGTGCCACCAGCAACTGAGCTGGCTAATGCAGACTCATCCAGCCTCACTTCTAACCTTGCAATCCTTACTGACAGCACAGCTTGAGCTCTGCACACTTGGCTGTGCACAAGGGCTGCTGCCCAAGAGCCGCGGCTTCCCTCTTGGCAGGATCAGCCCTGGCTGAGCACAGCTGTGATGGGCAACAGCACAACACAAGGTGGCTGAGCTTAAAATAACACACCTTGGGATCCAACCAGGAGCTCTGACAGCTTGTGCAAGGGTGCGTTTTGCCACTGTGCAGAAAGGGTAGATGGTTTCACTACACACATGTATTTAACAGAACATGGAGATAACCTGGCCCAGAGCCTGACAAGCAGAGCAAGGGAGACCCTCTGCCTCCACCTCCTCGGAGGGAAGGGCAGCACAGCCAGCACTGTGTCCTTGGCAGCCAAACACCATCAGGCACTGTGATCCAGCCTCTCTCTCCTATCCTCTGGGAGCAGGGATGAGGCCATGTACAGCAGAGCCATCACTTAGCAGACACTGATTACTGAAGAACCCCACTGACTGCTGCTTCTGTTGTTTCTTGTTGGCTTTTCAACTTCACACAAAAAATAATGATTTAGAAGACAGGAAACCATCCATTTCAAGGAAGATCCATTATTTTGCCGTCTATATATTTAGTAATAATCCCAACGTGTCAGTTAATTATGCATTTTCCACAGCCTCCCATAACCCTCACATGCAATATCCCTGCCAATTATTCAGGCACTATTATTAAGCTGCCAGTGTTATGGTTTGTACAACAAAGATGACAGAATTTTAGATATTAATATTCATTACCTCTCTACATAAACCTTAAGGACAATTTACATTTCTTTAGAAACTAATTTCTTAAGTCTCTTAACATCTCTTAATTCCTAAATTTTCTCCTAATTGTCTTCATTACTGTGTTTCAGAATTTACTCGTTTTTGAAAGCAGCAAAGTAATTTAGACACAGAAGGAGCATCATCAGTTAATTTTTCTGAAGACTCATTTTTCTGGGTCCTCAGAAAACTTAGTGAGGGCTAATGAGTGCAACTAATCAATCTTCAGACACTGTTCTCTCCTTCCATCCTGCAGAGCCTACCCAAGACTTGATGCTTTTTAAGAAAGGCGATCAAAATAAATGTGTCCCTGCACCACAGCCCTTTAACACCCCACGCCTGCATGGCAGCCCTACTCCATCTTTACTGGCACTGCCAGCTCTGCAGCGAAGCAAGGAACTTCTGGGCATGTGCTCAATTTTTTTTTTGGTTTTTTTTAAGAGCTTGGTCAGTCCTAAGCTAGAAGTAGGTCAGTAGTTGAATGTGTCCTGCAGCAAGATCTGCTGGAGCTGCCGTAACTAAACCAAGTCAGCAGCAGTGTGCTGAGCCTGGACTGAGAATAAACTCTGAAAAGCAGGATAAATAAAGGAAAAACAGAGACTGTGTAAGTTTCTCCACTAGCCTACCGGGGATATTCTAGGTTTACAAGATAAAACCTGAAGCAGACCTCCAGCACTCAGCCACATCAGCAGAGAAACGCTGTAGTACACTTTTAAGGACAGAAGTCTCCTGAGGATAAATGAAGAATGCAAATAACGTCACTATCTGAATCCTGAAATAACCTTCTAACCTAAAATACTACTACGCTGTGTGAGTTAAAAGAATTAAGCAGTTTGTGAGTGTGTGTGCTGGGATATTATTCAAGAAGGGTAAATAGTGATTGTCACAAAATAACTGGCAAAGATAAACAGCTTTTCAAACATCACTGGGGGATTATCAGCTTCACCACAAACACACAAAAACATTTCACAATTACAAACTGAAAGAGCAAAGGGAGTGAATATAAAGTTTACAACTGATACTTATTTTTATCCTTTTACACAGGAAGCCTGTGAATGATGATTTCATACATTCTGAATACCTGATTCTTAAATTTAGCCTAGTGACAGCAGACTCCTACACAGAAATACTGCTGCTGCTGCTGTGCTGTACTGAATGCTTCAGCATTCCTGTAACCTTTATAAGCTGCTACCACAAAGTTCAGTCATTTCCTTGCATGCATTTCATGGTAAGAAAAACAGTCTAGAACAAGGAGGTTGAGTTTTCTGGAGTGACAGTAATTCCTGGAAGCTGAAGATGTAAAAAGATAACTTCCAGATTACTGAGATGAGTAATGCCCACCCCTCTCTGAACAAGCCAAAGGATCCTTTGATAAGGCTGTTTGCAAAAGTTTAGTCTGTCTTCAACCAGGACTATCTTTGCTTACATTACACCTGATTCCTGTGCAGCTTAAACAAAGTTTTTGTATGCCCATACCTGAAAGCCATGAGAGACTTTTAGATTTCCCTGAGGTACCTTTAATGACACATTTGGGAAGACAGGGCAAGTTAACGTGTGCCCCTCTCATTTTTGAAAAATGCAGACAGATGTGTATGTGTGTGCAGAGAACGGGAGTCTCCTAAATCCAGCTCTGCCATACACTTGTAAACGACAACACAAATGATGTTACTGCAGCAACAGCTTGAGCAGACATTGTCAAAACCAAATCCCAGGGGCTGGTCAGAAATGGCAACACTTACAGTTCTTACACTATGACAGGAAATAAAATTCCAAATAAACAACATCTTTTTCTTTTATTCATGGGATCCAACAAGCCAGAAATCCCTCTGGCCTGAGCTACACGAATGAAGTCTTGGCAATGATTCCCATTCCAATCATGGCACGAGTGAAACCACAGCAAAGGCAAGAGGAACAAAGCATGGGCTCTGCAGTACGTACATTCTGGTGGAAGTCTGTTCTTCCTAAAAGCAAGCCTTTCAGTTTTCTTTCTGCTTTCTGCCAAACTAAACAGGACTCCGTAAACATACTGACGCACTGGCCTATACAGGAGAGCAGCAGGAGGCAGGTCTTTGTTGGCTTCATCTTCTATAGAAACGGCGATTTTGATTTCACCCTTTGGCAGGAAAGAAAGCAGAGAAACATGACATGTTACAGGGAACAAAAACATTCAGGTGTCATAGGAATCCAATCCAGCTCTCATCTCCATCTCAGCTGGTCACGACAGACGTGACCCAGCAGAATGTGGCTCTCAGCTCAGGAAGGTGACACCAGAGCAGGATTGTCCCAGCCTGCTTCATCTCCTCCCAGCTCTGCTTGATCGTTCCTATCGCTTTCCTCTTTCTTTTCTCCATCACACACATTTTTTGTTTGTCTGGACTATCTGCACATTAACTAAATATTGATCTGCAAGCATGGGCACTTAGAAGAGAAAAACAGCACACATGGAAATAAGAGCAACATGCTTTTAGACAGCCAAAGCACATTTAAAGCTGATCTAGATTTCAGGCAGTTATTTTAAAAAATAGACAGCATGAGTTTAAAAACACCAGTTTGACTTTTTAGTGCAGGATTTGAAACAGTATTGAGGACTCACTGTAACAAACAATGCTATGAGAACACCTGGACAAAAAAATCCTAATTGGGAATTACCTGACTAAGGTTAGTTTGAATATATAAAAATAAAACTTCAGCATTTTGTAAGTTTTTTAGATCCCTCTCCACTTTTATTTGACAAAGAAGTGTAAGAACACGACAGCAGCATGAGCTGTGGTGCAAAACAAACACATGGGAAAGAGGAAATCTGAACCTTAAGCTTGATACAGAAACTAGTGGTCTGATGGATTTCAGATCTGCCTGTGGCCCTTACTGTCTCAAAGTGGATTTTTAAGGTGAATAAAGGAATGGGGACTGCCATTTTGCTGCTGCTGGTACAAAGGGGATTTCTTAGAGCTGCTGTGCTTCTCCCAGGGCCAACTATCAGCAATGGGAGGGATCAGATTGAGAGGGAAAACAATCTCAGTACTTCTGAATGCTGAAAATAGAAAAGACTTGGCACAGACACCAAAGCACATACGGAGGAATTTTTAGATGGAAATGGACTCTGCATAAACACACACACACACATAGACATATACACACATGCATATAGATACAAAAATAGCTACATATAGCCAGGAAAAAATGATTTTGTAACTAAACACTTCTAATTATAGTAATTACATATTTATTGGAACAATAGAAGGACTAAAAAGGGACCAGAACTCAGAGCATTAAAGAGGATATAAAAATCTGATACTCTTCAGTCAGAAATGCCAGGGCAACCATCTTCACAGAATCATTATCTCACAGTACCTCATTTTTAAATGTCATACCTTGGTTAGGACATGAAAGATGTAGGGATACATTAACCCCTTCTTGTGCCTGTGCTCTGCCACTCGTAATACTTCAGGTGCTACCGGAGGTAATGGAGGGGTAGTAATATCCATGTGGTTTCTGGTGGGCATGGACAACAGGCATGGGATCTGTGGATTACTGGTTTGATTCCCTTTGACATCAGCTGCCTGACTTCCTGAAGAAGCACTAGAGGAACCTTCTGCCTGTAACAGAACATACAAAATAAAATGCTTTGGATGTGTCCAGTAACATACCAGGAGATCAGCCAAGAGAAACAGTAAATTTCCTCCCTCACCCCAATGAAAACAAATCCCCATATCATGCTGTCCCAGTGTGTAGAATCATTATCCAAAGCTGGCTGCAAGGTTTTCAGAAAACAGAAACCTTCAGCCACTGCTTGCTAGCAGCAGCAAATTACTAAGAAAATAAATATTATGGTAAAGCTTTAACTTATTAACAGCAACAGTAATTACTATTTTCTTTAATTTTTAACTGCACAGTACAGAGCTGGACTGACGGCCCTTTAATGACATGTGAATGGCCTCTTAACTCAGTGTTTCCAGTAACTCCCACCTCAATGTGTTAACTGACAGTCACAAAGTCTGTAATTCATTCAGACTTCCATGAACACATCCCTTCTCAGCTTGCAATTCCAGATGGAGCAGGGAAAGTGACATAGCTCAATCTGATAACATTTAGAATACATAGTGTCCCAACCCAAAACCCTTGTAAAGGCTTTTTGGGCTTTGCTTTTAAACATAAAACTCTTTTTGTCTGAGAAGACTGTAAGAGCAAGAGGCAATGTTTTCTGACTACAAGATTAAAGTGGCATTTAATCCAGCTCTAGAAACGCAGTTCAGAAATGCATGGGGAAAAAATTGATGTATAAAAATATACTGTAAACCTCCCAGTAAATGAGACTTCCTAAGGATTTATGTTGATTTCCCACAGATACAACCAAAAGAAGTAGAGTCCATTGCTAAAAATCCTGGTCTTCCAAACTGAAAGCTTGTTTTAGTTTAAGAGTTCATATTACCTTCATGCCTATAAACTATTACAGCAATAGTAAAAACTTTTGAGACTGAAAGTCACTGATTTCATATGTCATGTGTATTTTCACAGTATGTGTAAAGAAGTTCATGTGCCTCTTAAGACCTGAAAAGCACAGCTGAAACAGAAATGGCCAAAGCATGAAATCCCACAGAACATATAAAATAAAAAATAGCCCAAACAAGCTCAGTTTGTTCACTTCAGGCCCATGAAAAATAAAACCCTGCATGTAAACAAAAATATCCCACACAAATTGCAAAAATCTTCTACAAAAAGGTCTATGGTAGTAAAAACAGGCTCTAGCAAAATATCAAAGGGCAACATTATTTTCAGATGACATTTTAAGCACACAATCAAAGAGGATGTTACTGAAAGACTGTATTTTAGTTGGTAATGTAGAATTCATTTGAGTTATAAAAATCAAAATATACAATGAAATTGTTAAACCTGTAAAAAACCCACACTTCCAACACCAGATGCTTTTACAAACACCAGAGCTATCACAGCCCTATTTAAGCTGTGTTACTGTGTCAAAATTTCTCATCAGGTTCAAGAGTTTTGTCCCTGTCTTCTACTACCCTGACAACTGAAAGTCAGCAATGCTGGAGCACATGAGAAGGTTACAGAACTATCAAATACTGGGGGCATGCAGGGAAGAAGACAAAAACCCTACATGACAGCAGTGCTGTCCCCATCTGCACTACCCAGTTTCTTCTGGATCTGCTCCAGTGATATTCCAACACCTAACCTGAGGAATTACCACTGTTACAACGGTTTTTTTGATTTAATAATATGCATCCAGGCAAATGAGATGAGCTCACCTTTGTCATGTTGAATCATGCAGTGAGACAACTGCAAGGAATTTAAGTCAGGTGAAATGGCTGTCAAGATTGCTGCTACCTGATCTACGTTGGATTTTAGGTAATTTACCTCGGAAATTCACATTGCTCACTCAGTTAAAATTTTCAAAGAATCACAGATTGGAAGTGACCTCCAAGCTCATCTCATTCACACCCTGCCATGGGCAGGGACAGCTTCCACCAGCCCAGGTTGCTCCAAGCCCTGTCCAACCTGGCCTTGGATACTTCCAGGGATGGGGCAGCCACAGCTGCTCTGGGCAACTTCTTCAGGAAGTTCTGCTTCTTTTTTCAATCATTAATATTAACCTCTCTAGGAAATGAGTTCATCTGCAAAATATACTCACAATTCTCCCCATTGTGCTCAACAGACACAACTGTCTTCTCCTGCTATTGAAGGCTGAAGAAGTGGTTTGATAATAAAAAAATAGGCAAGTAAAGCTCAGGAGCATTTATACATTGAAGTGGATGGATTTAAGTGAGCCTGTGTGCAAATATCTATTGTGAAGTTTAATCACTGCTTGTACAGCCCTAGTTCATGTCTGCCAGGACAGGCAGCCAGAGCTGTGCAGCAGGTCCCATCACCCACCCTCTGTCCCTGCCCCTCTGTGGGACAGGGGGCTCTGCAGGGACCCCCAGGGCTGCACAGGCCAGTGCAGAGAACAAAGGAATGCAATAGGGCAAATTAGCATTTGCATGCAGTGACTAATCCCAGGCAGATACAGCTATGTTAGGGGTCTGCCCAACTAATAACCACTGAGGGATGGAATCATCCCCTGAGATTTTAAGCACAAAGCCCAGATTTACTGGAATTCCTATGCAGGAAATGGGCAGGGTGTAGGGAAAATGTTCTACAGGGTCTACAGTGTAACAAACTCAAGATCAGGGGCTTTGACAGAATTAAGAGTTGGGGTACAGCTCCGCCACAAAGGCATTAAGTGCAAGGTCTCTTCCAATTCAGATATTCTATGAAATGTTCTGACATGGGTCATACTTGGAATACAGACCATCCCATTCTTAATTTGACAGTGGTTTGAAATCAAGGAAGTTTAATAATGTCAAGTCTTCAAGCGTTTATCTGGCCCATCGTTAAGCAGCAATGCATCATAACTTGTCCCATGGAGCTACTTTAACATGTACTGTGTGAAATTCCTACCACACAGGACTTTTGACTCCTCAGCTGAGCTTTAATGCACCTCCAGTGGCCTGTGGCTGACACTGATGTGTGTCAGAGCTGTGCTCACTGCACTCTGGGTTACAGGACATGGACTCTGACCCCACAGACACCCACACTGCTACACTCTTTCCTGAAAATCAAACTAATGCACTGCTGGAAACCTGGAGAGCAACATCTGAGGGTGACATTGTTGGCTAAGGGCCAAACAAGGTCATTGATTTGTTTCTGGTTTATATCCAGGATTTTCTAACACATCCTATTTAATGTTCATTTTCATGTACGTGATACGATGTCCCTAGAAGACTTCTTCCTGTACTTTAAAGCTGTTGTTTAGTAATTCATAAAAAAGTGTGGCAGTTTGCACTAAATCCTATGGATCAATGTTCAAAATCCTCCTCTGAATTTGCTGTAAAGCTTTAACACAAAAAATTAACTGTGATGTTTGGAACTTCAGGAAATACCTTTGTTTGGTCTCCCAGCTCTCCACGCGTTTGACTTTCTGACTGGGTGCTCGGTTTTTCCCAGCCTATTTTGTTCCCACTGACATGGCTGAAGGACAACAGAAAGAAAAACATTATATTAAAGTCCAGTTTAAGAGACAGTGGGATAAATCCTTGGTGTCTGGAACTATGGGCCGGAGATTCTGATCTTAAGGGATGCTTTCTATGAGGAACGTCCATTTGTAGGAGTCTTCAAGAGACTTTAACACTGACATTTATCCATTTACACTATGTCAATATTTGGACTGTATTTAAAGGCATATTATGATAACTAAATAATGTTCACACAGGAAACATTCTTGATTGAACTTTAAATATTTATCACCATGCCAAGGAATTTTCTCAATTAGACTTTCTCCAAACTGTGATATAAAAGACACCATCTACATTTCAGTGGCTGAATTTACTGCATAGAATGCATAAGGAACACTCTAAAGTGCTGAAAAATGTCATTGTTTCTTCTAACACAGGCACATTTCCAACTCTGCACTGCATGGAAGTTATGCAAACTTACTTGATTTACTAAGCAAAACACATGATAATATTTAAAGCTGATGGAATGCATCACAAATCAAAGTCCAAACAGCCATGCATCAGTGTAGACACATTCAGAATATAACACCCTGTAAAATTATAGAATCCTTAAGGTTGGAAAAGAAACTCTGAGATCACCAAGTCCAACTATCAACCCAGCACTACCATGGCCACCACTAAACCATGTCCTCAAGTGCTACATCTACACGTTTTTTGAAGACCTGCAGAGATGGTGACTCCACCATTGCTCTGGGCAGTCTGTGCAAGGGCTGGACAGCCCTTTCAGTGGAAATATTTCCCCTGGTATCTGATCTGAACCTGCCCTGGCACAGCTTGAGGCTGTTTCCTCTTGTCCTGTGCCTTGTTCCCCAGGAGCAGAGCCTGACCCACACCTGGCTCCAGTCAGAAATACCTGTGCAGTAAAGCAGCAACGAGCAGAACAGAGCAAACCAGCTCCACTCCTGCTTTGCTCCACGAGGGCTCTGATGTCACTGTCCAAAACGGTAAATTTCTGACATTCACATCAGGTTTTGCAGCAAAGCCACATTATCACCAAATTTAAGAAGTGTAAACACTACAAGTTCAGTGAAGTTCCACAGTTTTTAGCTACTGAAATTTTAATGAATTATACTGTGAAGTAGGAATATTTCTTTTATACAAAGTAAAGAACTGGAAGGCTTTATGACATTTACCAAAACCTCACTCTCTCAATAAAACATAAGGGCAGAAGTGGAAGAACACCCAGCATTATTTGGCTTTTGATTCCTGTGTAAGGAACAAGGTGATAAGACTGAACTATGCATTTGTTTGCATTCACAGTGTCCCCAAACTATCTTTTTAGAGTCTATAATTTCACTGATTTGCAGACTTCTGCTGGGCAAGGAGTTGGACTTCAATGATCCCTGTTGATCCCTTCCAATTCAGAGTATGTATCAATTCTATGCATTTTACTTTTGGGATACTGGTAAATGATTTTGAAAGTGAATTTATTTTAACAAAAGCTGAGTAAGGAAACACTCTCACAAGAAACTTACTTCACTGCACCCCCATTGCCTTCATCATTGTCGGAGGACGAAGATGTCGAAGAGGCAGGAAAATAGGTTGAATCCACATGATTGGGGCTCCCACTCTGAGCTGGATTTATTGGAGAAGACCGTTCATACAATGGTGTGTGTTTTCCTTCATGAGGAATGTTACTGTAGTTGTTCTGCTCAGAAAGACTTTTTCCACCTGTTTCCAAGGTGATGGCTGGCTCAGAGAGGCTGTATGGGTATGGACCCTGGCCTTGGGCCCCACCCTGATTGGACATCTGCTGGGCCTAAAATAAAGGCATCTCCTGAGTGAAGGCAACAAAAAGGCTTTGCTTTTAAAACAAAATACATTCTTTAACCAGTGGCCTTTTTCAAATGTACACATTAAAATTCGGCCATCTTGAGCATCCACAAAAATCATTCTATCAGAGTTTGTGGCATCACTTTAGTCTCACTTAACATTCAGCCAGTGACAGCCCACACTAAAAAAGATGGCTACACCTTTCCCACCTGGATTGCAGTGTGCTGAGCACAGCAGGCCTCTCCAAGGAGCAGGGCAGAGGCTGTACTTACCACAGGTTTTGCTTGTAGTGAGGTCTGTGGAATGTTAAGCATCTGAGAAGGAACATATGGTGGCACTATCCCAGGCATACCAAACTGATTCGGTCTGGCTGCTGTATTGCAGGGCAGGAGGGGGAAAGAGAAGGAAAAAAAAACCATGGAAAAAACTGAACACTCATGAAAATACTCAATATTTGACACAAATGTCACCCTGTTTGTCCTTTTGCTTCTATGGTTTATTTATTCTTTTTCTGTTAGCCCTACTGTTTTCTCATACGCCTTTCAGACAGTTTTGCTCATTTTTGCCTTTCAATAAAAATACTTTGTAGCTTGTGAAGTGTATTTTCCTTGTCTCACCTTCTCTCGGGTCTTTGTATCTCTCATTGCTGCACACTCCTATTCTACCTGGGAATCAAAGGCAGCTTAAAAGACAAAAAAGCCCAGCAGATGTCATAATGAAGATGCTGCCAAAACCAACATCACACAGATATGTAACACTGGCATAACATTCTGCCATTTGAATATTTCACCTGGAGTAGCCTGAACATCCTTTAATGCAAGTCTTTGGATGCAAATAAAGACACCCCACTCCCCAGACAAGAGCAGAAAAAATCTGTATCAGTGTACCAGTATGGTAACTGAGTATCTTCAGAAAATGTCAGCTAAAGTGACACTTTAATGTTAAGAATTGGGTCTGGGTATGAAATCCTGTGATCACACAGTTAATGTTTAAGCCTTGAGAACAACCTGCAACGCCAGAACACGTGGCTGCAATTTCAGCAGGGATGTTATGACATCAAAAAATCAAAGACTATAAAGGGATTCTAAAACATGCCAGCAGGTCCAGTGAGAAACAGGAAACATGTTTTAATGACTAGAAACAGGAACTGTTCTCATGAATGGGGCTGGACACCAGACTTAGTTGTTCACAGTATCATTCTCTCAAGTGTCCCAACACCAGAATGGATGTGCAACAGCCAAGAGGAAAAGCAGTTCTCTTTCTGGGGCAAGAACAACCTCAGCACGTATCCTGTGAAAACCTTCTGAAACCTCAAGAGTCAGTGAGAATTGCCAGAGGATATAAACATTTCTGTAAGATCCTGCTAACAATCCTATTTCTGATTTCGGGTTATCCCAGGTTTTGGCTGAGATGAAAAGCCCCGTTGCTGTCATTACTTACCGAAGTAATGTGGTGGATGAAATGGCATAGGTTTATTAGTTGCTGAGTAATAAGCAACCGCTCTCTTAAATCGAGTAACTTTGTCATCTGTTCTAGACTACAATAAAAAATAAAGATCTGTCAGGAGCACATCCAGGTTTGTCACCTGTAGGTCAGCACAGGGCTGTACAGCAGTTAACACACACCGTATCATGGGATTAATGGCTATGGACCCTCCAGGACTGCAGCACTGCTCCAGCACAAGACATGTTATGTCTTCCATGTAAAGGGTAAGGCTTGAACATACAGTCTTCAAGCACTGCTGATTCTCAAAGGCAGTGCAGAGCCAGGCTACAAACCCCTCTAGCTATCAAGAATTTAAAGCACTGAGGGTAAATGCAGCACTTTCACCCCCAGAAAGCATGGAACATGAAATCTGGGAAGCTAAGCCACTGCATATACCAACAGATTCCTGTTATCAGCTGATCAACCCACTGCTTTTATCAAATGCAATTCTCCAACACCAATGCAGAATGCTACCACTTAAAAAAAACCAAATAAACCAACATTTGGTTTTATACTTTACCTGTGAATGCTGAAAAACATCTTTTGCTATGGCATCCAAATCAGTGGTGTCCTGAATGTTGCGGACGTAGTCGGCTACGGCTTTGATCACTACGTCACACGGTGGTAAAACTAACTGGTGAGCTCGTACCTGTGCACACAGACACACCAGGGTGAGCACCAGACACAGCACAGAACCCAACCCTTACCTACTGACAACATACTGAACAAATTCCCTGGTGCCAGATTGAGTATCTAATTACTTTTGGGCCTTCCACTTTGTTTTTAAGACTTCACCCTAATCAATGACTTCTACAAGTACAGGGTCTTTATATATATGTGAAACTTCAGCTCTATGTAAGTATCTGCTGGTTAAATATCAGCCTCAACAATGATGATTCTTTTACTGCTTTCTAGTTGGACACTTCCTCTAGTGCAAAATGCTTCATTTAATTCATCATATACCATAATCTTCATCATACATTCCCATAATCTTCATCATACATTCACATATATATGCCAGAAAATACTTTGACACAGTTCATATTCTGAGTGCAGAGTAATATCAGAATTGATGAAAAAGACTCACTGGGAACAGGAAGATCTCTGTGTACACAGAAAAGGGAGGATTTGAAAATTACATCAGAAAAAAAGGAGCATTTCAAGGCAACTTATTTTCAAGGTTCTACAGAAACGGGTCTAAATATTATGTGAAGATTACAGAGTTTAATAATTAGTGTTTTCAGATTTTGTGTATTACATTACGTGTAGCAGAATATACTGATGCAGCTTCACAGCATGTGTAACATCTCAGTTAAGAAATGTTGGTTTTTTTTGTATTATACACCAGCCAAGATGATGTCTGGGTTTCTCTTGTTGCTATGATGGGAGCATTTCAATACCAACACAGTTACAGGGCTGATTATTATTTTGCAGACACAGATGAAATTCTGAAGATAATTCCACTGACAAAATAATTCCAATATCCAGCATTAATGTTTCACCACCCAATTCCACACGTGTCTGGCCTCCCACATTCAGCAGCGATTTTAAGTGGATGAGAAACATGCACTTTAATGCAAATTAAAAATTTCCCTCAAGTTTATGACCTGCACCCAGAAATCCCAGATACATCTACAAATCAGAGCCCAGGGTCCAGCCTTCTCAACGTGTCAGGAAAATCCTGAATTCCCATTGATTCACTGGTTACTGAGTCAGGCCATGGCACTGAAAAGGTGAGAATCACTTTGGACTTCATAGCAAGAAGAAAGAAGTGGAAGAATTAGTAGGACAATATCTAAAGGCCCTATGGACCAGAGTTCCTGCAGCTCAATAGTCAGGTGACCATGCTATTCAGAGAGTTCCAGACTCATTCTCTGGCCTGATCTCTCCTTGTGTCCACATGGAGAAAGGAGGGGAAGTCACCGGATAGTCCTGGAAATCACTGGATAGTCCTGGAAATCACTGGACTTCCACCTCAACACTCAATTTGTTCCTCCTGAAAATAAGCCAAGGATTATTCAGCCTGTGATTATGGGAATCACAGCTCTGACATGCTCTGTGTGAACCTACAGCAGGTACAGAAACCTCAGTAACCCTCCTGGACCACTGCAACATTCCAGACAGGGAGTGGAGCTGCCAGCTGGGTCTCAAGAGCTCCTCAAACACCAACCAGCAGCTTCTGCTCCTGTCCCTTATGCTGCTCCCAGGGGCAGGAAAGAGGTCTCCAAATATGTGCCCTACATTTCAGAGAAAGTCTGAGGCATTCCTAAAAATTCTGTCTGGAACCTCTGCACAATTCTGGAGCACTGTGCCCGTGCCTATAGGGGCAGTGAGGTTTTTGCTGCTAACATTTTTTAATCTGTGTTTTTGCAAGATTCAGTGATTCAAGACTTCTGAGATCATTATTATGATTTAACTGCTCTATTTTTAACATATAAAAAAAGAAAAATCTTTATGCATTCTTACTGCATTCTACACAGAGAGATCATACTTTACCAGAAAATATTGCAATTCAGCCTTGTCAGAAACATTTATGCAAAAATCCTGATTACTTCATGTTTTACTTTTCAAGTTTAGAACCCACACCATGACCCCTTTTCCTTTTATATAGAATCTATCATATGTGATTATTTTCTTCCCTGCCCTTACTTGATCCACTTAAGATACAATTCCTGAGTCTGCCTTCTCCATATTTAAACCACAGAATTTTTGCCAGATTCCCATTTTTATTAATTTCCTTCCACTAATGTCTACTTTTTACAAATGTCAGGATATTCATCCTACACCTGTTCAGTCTCTACCAGAGATGAGTTGCATATTTTATAAGCCTAAATTAAACATAGAAACACACTGGTTTGAGTTGGAAGGGACCTCAAGGATCACTCAGCCCCATACCCTGCCATGGGCAGGGGCACCTTCCACTGTCCCAGGGTGCTCCAAGCCCTGTCCAACCTGGCCTTGGACACTCCCAGGGATGGGGCAGCCACAGCTTTTCTGGGCATCCTGTGCCAGGGCCTCACCACTCTCATAGGGAAGAATTCCTTCCCAACACCTAACTCAAACCTGCCTTCCTTCAGGTTAAGGCCATTCCTCCTTGTCCTGCCACTCCATGCCCGTGTGAAAAGTGAACAGTTAAGAACAGTTTGTTTGGTGTAGTCAGTGGCAGGGCAATTATTTCCATTTCAGAGACTAAAATCTAAATTTTCACTAGTGTGCACTTTGAATATACACAACAACACTAAATATAGATCACACTCACATGTAAGCTCAGAGTGACAAATACTGATGATCAGATTTTGCCCCCATTTTGGAAGCTGAAGGAATAGATATTCCTCTCCCTGGTAATCCAAGTCCGTGGCTGAACACCTCCCATTTCCCTTGTATGTGTAACAATTAACCATCTCCAAAGCAGCTGAATCATCCCGTGGCTGTGTCATGCTGGATGTGCTCTCTGCAGAGCCCTTGCAGAAACCCTATGCTGTTCCCCAAGTGTTCCTGCAATCCCTGCTTGGGAACACAGTGGATGACAGGAGAAAGCAATCTCCCCTTAATTTATGTCATCTCCAAGATGGCAATATTGAATAAACCACATAAAGTTGGCATCAAGAGAAGACATCACATCACTCTGGCACTAACACTCAGCCCAGGCCCTGTAAGTTTGGAGCTCCAGTGAGACCTATCAAGGGCTCATTTTGCATATCACTCATAGTATAGAATCAATTGGGTTGGAAAAGACCTCCGAGATCATCAAGTCCAACCCTTGGGCCAACTCCAGTCCTGTCACCAGATCATGGCACTCAGTGCCACGGCCAAGCTCACTTGAAAAACCTCCAGGGATGGGGAATCCACCCCCTCTCTGGGCAGCCCATTCCAATGCCTGAGCACTCTCTCTGCAAAGAAGTTTTTTCTGCTCTCCAACTTCAATTTCCCCTGGCAGAGCTTGAGCCCCCCGTGCCCCCTTGTCCTATTGCTGAGTGCCTGGGAGAAGAGACCAACCCCCACCTGGCCACAACTTCCCTTCAGGCACTTCCAGACAGTGCTGAGGTCACCTCTGAGCCTCCTCTTCTCCAGCACAAACACCCCCAGCTCCCTCAGCCTCTCCCCACAGCACTTGTGCTCCACTCTCTTCTCCAGCCTCGTTGCTCTCCTCTGGCCCCGCTCCAGCCCCTCAATCTCTTGCCTCAACTCAGGGGCCCAGAACTGAACACAACACTCAAGGTGTGGCCTCCCCAAGGCAGAGTCCAGGGGAAGGCTCACTGCCCTGGGCCTGCTGGCCACGCTACTTTGGACCCAGGCCAGGATCCCATTGGCTGCCTCTGAACAGCCTCAAGACCTCACTGGAGCATATTCTTAATTCCCAAAGTGAGACCTTCTCAACGTACAGATCTAGAGACATTTCAGATATTTGGATTTTCTCTTCTTCTGTTTCAAAGACATCCAGTGCAGATGTGAGAATACCCTCAAAACTAAGAGTGCCATGACCTACACTACACAGAAGCCAGAATGAAAATGGTGAAATAAAATGTACCTTCCTGATATTAAAGAAAAAAATATTTCTATTCTTTTCAGAACTTTCCAGGAACCCAAAACTGTAGATATTGTACTGAATCATAAAGAATGTTCTTAATGTTTGCATTAAAATACAGGTTAAGTCTTACTGGGCATTAGGGAGGGGGAAAATTCAGACTTACAGCAGAAGTTACAGAGCAGGTGTTCATGGTTCAAACTTGATTTTAGTGTTGCACAAAGCATTCCAGAGTAAAAGCAGCAGCATGCTTTAGCAATTTCTCATTAGAAGGCATTTCTACCTAGGAGTTATTTTTTCCCTTTCCTCTACAGAAAAGTTTCAGACAAGCAACAACAGGGAAAATCAGCTTTGGAAGGAAAATGTGCGAGTGGATCCCACACTGAGAGGTGACCAGGTTGAAGAGCTGACACCTGAAAAGTGCCTGGTTTCTTTACTACTTGTAAAAGGACTCCTTCATTTTGTGACACAGCACTGACAAAAATCCCAAGGGACCTATTTATGTACTCTGAAAAGATTAAGTGGAAAAGGGCCACGAATTCTACAGAGGTATTTGTCAAAATGAGAGGCAGAGAGTAACACTCCAAACCCAGAAGCTACAAGATATAAACGTCTTAGGTTTGATAAAATACACTCCCAAAAATGCTTTTTTGGCCTAGAACAGACTCACATCAGCAGAACTCCACAGGATGAGTAGGGTACTGTAGAAGGCACCTGAGTTACACTTGGGAAAAGCTCCCCAGCTCTGGGAACATCCCAGTTGCCCACTGTCTTCAGGAAGCACAGCCTTTACACTCTAATCAACAGCAAGTTTACTGCTGTGCCTGCTGGAAACAGATAACTGGTTCAGTTTTATTTTCAAACCATGGAAAAAGAGACCTCGAACATTCAAAGGCAACACACAGGAAATGGGTTTTTTCTGTTGGCAAGAGAAAAGGCTGAAAATACGAAGGATACTACAACAAATTGCCTGGTTTTGTTATTTCTGCCTCGTGGTTTCTATTAGAGATGGCATCCAAACTGTTTGGATCTTGTATGAGCCTTTGAATGTTAAAAATATTTCATCTTAGCAGCTTGTAGTGCATCTGATCTAATGACAAGTTTTCTGAAGAGGCAAGAAGTTCCCTGGATGACTTGAAATCCTCTCAGATCAGCAAAGCTCAGCTTTTCCCTGAAGACTGGGTTATTCAATTACAAATTCTCGCTCCTCCTCCCTCCACCCTGATTGGGAAACTGACCCCTTTCTGCATGGCAACGAGAAAACACAGAGCATGGACGTTGTTTGCCAGCAATTTGTACACACAGGACATGGAGAAAACCAAATTTAAGCAGGGAACAAGAATTATGCCAGAAAGCAAACGGGAGAGCAGCAGTGCAGGCCAAAGCTGTGATACAGACTCCACTGAGCCCTGTGTGACAGCCCTGCACACCACATGCCCCCGAGGGCTGGGCTGCCAGCCAGGACACCCTGACAAGCCAGAGGGACGAGCCAACAGAGCCCTCAGACATTCTACAGCTACAAAAGCGAAGCCTTGCACCTGGGCAGGAACAACTCTTGGCTCTCTGCAGCTGGAGGTGTGCCCAAGGGACCTAGGGCTCCTGGAGGGCGGCAGCAGACGGAGCAGGAGCCAGCAAGGGGCACCCTGGGCTGTGCAGCAGCAGCAGATCCAGGGATACCACCTTCAGCACGTGGCATGTCACCTCCAGAGCACTGCACCCCTCTGGGGCTCCAGCCAGGTGTCACAACAGTTGAGCTCGTTCTCCAGATTGTTGGGGAGTTGGCAATAGCTGCTCTGTAAGAAGAGGCTGAGGGAATGGGGCTCCTTCAGCCTGGCAAAGACAAGGCCTTGGAGACGCAGCCTTCCAGCACCCACAGAAAGGTGACTGACACACAGAGCCCGCCCTTCACAGCAGTGCACTGTGTAAGAGCAAGAGACACCAGACATAGCCTGAAACAAGATGGGCTCAGACTAAACACCAGGCAAAGCATCTTCACCGTCGGGACTGTCAAACCACAGGGCAGGCTGCCCAGACAGGTTGTGCAGCCTCCAACCTCAGAGATTTCCAAGACTAGTCTACACAATGCCCTCAGCAACCTGCTCTGACCTCAAGCTGACCACGCTTTTCACAGGAGGCTGGACTAGGTGACTTCCTGAGATCCTTTCTGACCTGCATTATGATGACCCTTAGTACCAAAAAACCCCAAAACCAACAAGGCACTTACTTGAAACATATCTTAACAGTAGTGATATCTGAGCAGCAGGAAGTTACCCAAGCATCTACTTCTCATGTTAGTCTCCCTCCGGCAGACACCCTCTGAATCAACAAAGGAAGACAGGAATTTCCTACAGCAATTCAGAGAAAGAGCCTAATCTCTGTGTTTTGGATTGCTTTCTGGAAGCATCTCTCATTCCCTCTCCACCGAGATGGAACAACCAAGGAGATGGAGTTTCCCTGCATACTCTTCTTACTCACAAAGGGAGACTGCATTAAGCCTTGTTTCTAAGGTTACCTTGTGAATGAAGAGTCAGCACTTCTTCGGTGGTCTGTGCTCCCAAACAGGCACTAATTCATTCCAGAGGTAAGAAACTGCACCCTCAATCTCATTCTGACAGTATTATTCACTCATCTTGAAGCTCCATACCGTAACAACCTTTCCCAGAATAAGAACCAAATTATCTTTGCCTTAAAAGATAAATTCCAAAGCACACAGATAAAAAGCAGGATAATGCTGATTTCCAAACACAGTCTAGCAGTCAGATGATTTCTCAGGAAGTCAATCAATTCCTTTCTTGTTTCCAACCCCTAACTGGGGTGGTCATTTCAGTGAACTGTGCTCTCAGGCAGGTGACAGGACACAAGCCCAGCTCTGCACATTTATTAGTTGTGTTATGTGTTTCCACAGGGACATTTGGACAGATGAGATCCTGATTCAGAACAGCTCACAGGGATGGCTTTTGATTCTTCTCCCTTTTGCAGCAACAGCAATTAATATCTCTTCATTTAAATCTGACCATGGAACCCTCACAGCTCTGCTGAGCTGATGGCAATTGTTGGTGTCTCCTGAAAGGCTTTTTTCATCCAGCACAGAGACACTGCCCTGACTGCTGAGTTCATTTCCTTCCAGATGTGCAGTATGGATTCCTCAGTCAGGTTTCCATTTCCACTCCTTTCTCCCAGTTCTACTCAGCTGTTTCTGGATGAACAACTCCCACCTCACGTTCCTCTTTAAAACAGAGGTAGAGGTTCCTCAGGTTTGCCTTTTTTTCCCTCCCCATGGCAATATCTGAGCAGACACAGCAATTCATATCAGCAAAGCTGGTTCTTTCTTTTCTAGGTTACACTTTTTCATTGATGAACTGGCAAAGATTCACTTGTAGGAAAAGTAACATTGACTACAGCATAACAAAAGATTGAGAGACAATGCAGGAAATAAATTGCACATTATTAACCGTCACAGCTCTCCCTGAAAAGCAACAAATCCAACCACTGGAACAGAATCTGTCAGCTTTGATGCTCAAGACCATAATGTCCCATAGAAAAAAGATTAAAATCTTTACACAATGAGAAAAAGCTTTCTAAATCCTGAGCTGAATGAGGTGTGGGATCAGAGCCCTTGGTTCCCAAGCACGGAGAACACTCAGTTGTAACTCTAAATAGACACAACAAAGCAAAGTTTGTAAGCACAGCCCAGGAAGGACATCCTGGGGAAACACAACAACTTCCCCCCTCCCACCCCTATTTCCAGTTTTCATGAAGGATTGCACTTTTGGGGACTGTTCTGAAACTACTCCTTGCTATCAACCTCGTGGCTAATATGGATGTCTTTGAGGGTTTTTTAAGCATTCATAGAATGTACAAGAAATACTGCTTTGTGCACTTCTGCAGTGAGGAGGCCCCTAAGAGAACTGTGATGACATCACTGACATCCTGGTGAGTCAAATGAAATTAAACTCAACTAATGAGCTCCTGCAACAAGTTATCATTTCAGACCCTGAGCACTGTGAAACTAAAGAAACAAGCAGGCAGCTGTTCCACGGCCAGTAACCAATGAAAGCTGGGTTGCTGCAGACATGTCCTTCCCTGTGACACCATCACCAGGCAGGACACATGGGTCCTGTGATCAGTTCAGGGCTGCTGGAAATTCAGCAAATCCTCTGTTGTGCAAGCCTATCCCTCAGTCAGGGCACTCATTTGGGGCTTGGCACTGATAAATAAAAGTGTAGCAGTTTTCATGGAACCTCTAACAGCCAAATGGGAACTGCCTTCATATCTGGCCAACAGATCAAATACCTCAGGGAGGAACTGCCTGAGGAGGCCCAGGGACACTCTGGGGAAACGTTGCATCTCCTTGGGACATCAGCTACAAAGCCCAGGTGGTGTTTCCACTGAAAATGTACATCTAGAAGCAAAGATGACAAATACCTAATTTTCACTCTAGTAATCCAGTATAAATTCAGAGGGCTTTCCAGAAGTCCTACTCTGAACTGGCTGTCAGACAAGTCTACTCAACCTAGACCACAAAAAAGTATCAGAAAGTTTATCAAACACTTGCTGAGAAGTCCTATACTTTAACTTTTCCAGCAAAAAATGACAATACAGGCACACTGTCATTTTTTGATCTCAGGTGTTGCAAGGAAGCAGCAAACATGTATGCAGGTTTTGATGTGCCACTCCCATGTGCTGACATTTACCTTTCTAAACACAGGAGCAGCAGCAAAACAGGGGACGAGTGTAACACCAAATGTCACAGCTGTCCACTAAGCAATGCACACAGCAAGCCTTAAAAATTGTGCTGAAAATGTGGAATCTGGTTTTAAATTCTACCTTTGACAAAACAAGTTACAATTTTTCAAGGCTTAATAAACTTTTGTAACAGAAGGAAACCCCCCCCCATCCATTTTTGTTGTAGAGAGAAGAAAACATTCTGACAGCTTTTACAAAAAGCAGATTATTTGCTGCATGTACACCTTAGGAGAAAGGGAAGCAGATATATCTGTTGTGGCAGAGAGAGAAAGGTCACTATGATCCCATTCTCTGATGTGTCCAGTTTCCCTTTTATAGCAGTTTACTTGGCAGATGCACCAGGCAACTGTGATGAAGCAGCAGAACACACATACTGTAAACTACGAGCCTCAGAGACACTACTTGACTCAAACCTCCCCCCCAAAACAACTGAAGGCCATTTCAGCTTTCTTGTGCAACCTGTTCTCCAGCATACTTACACTTTAAGTACCAAAAAGTGACTATTACACACAAACTCACAGCAGAAGAAAAGAAAACATGATGGTAGGAAGATATACAGCTCATGATTTTTGATAGCTGAGGAACATGACTAAACAAAAAAACTCTCCTCCTAAAGGAGAGGAAGAACCTGCATTCTCCAAGGCAAACCACACTGGGGCTCTGGCTCATGCAGCTGAAGGGCACTGAGGGGGACCAGGCAGGCCACGTTGGGCCTTGTAAGGCTCCTGACCCCAGGTACCCTCTGCAGGCAGGGCCTCTGGGACATCTGAGGGTGACTGTCCCAGTTCAGCAGGTGGGACCAGTTTATTACTGTGTGGGGGTGACCAAAGCTGTGGATTCCACACCCTCTATTCATTTCCCAGGAACTCTTCCCAATGGCCCATTGGCAGCAGCTGCCCAGGGCACAGCTGAGCCCTCAGCCTGGCAGCTGGCTGGGAAAGAAGCCTGGCAGAGGAGCTGGGAGAACTCCCCTCCAGGGACACCTTGGCACCTCCACACCCACCTGAGGGCTCAGCTCTGCTCAGGGGCCAGCAACCAGTCCAAAATCCCCCCTGACTCCCAGAGTCACATCCCCACTCTGCAACTCCCTGCCCTGGGGGACCCACTGGGGGCTCCCATCTGCACCTCAGGGGAGACAATCTTGGGCTTTGAGACCTCAGAGACCACTTGTTGGATTCAGAGGATGATCAGAACCTGGACAGGAGGAGCCCACCACTCTCCACCAGACTGTGCCATCATCTGCACCAACAGGTTTTTCCCCTCCTTTTCCTCTGCACTCGGGGGAACCCCGTGGGGCTCAGCACAGGGGCCACCAAACCCCACTGTGTTTGTGCCCAGGGGGCTGGGTTACACTGCTGGGGTTTGTGGGTTAAACCCAATTTCTCTTTGTGCCATTGCATTTATTGTAATCTTGTTATTAAATTGTACCTCTGCCTTATAATCTCTTTTGTGTTGGGTTTGTTTCTCCTGCCAGTTTTCCTTTAAACCAGCACAGTGACCAAGCACAGGGCCCTCACAGAGCTGCTCTCAACTAACTCATCACACTGCTCTGTGT
Source organism: Sakesphorus luctuosus (assembly GCA_013396695.1). Classification (NCBI taxonomy): domain Eukaryota; kingdom Metazoa; phylum Chordata; class Aves; order Passeriformes; family Thamnophilidae; genus Sakesphorus; species Sakesphorus luctuosus. The sequence goes on from VWZD01000190.1 coordinate 133,454, forward strand.
GTAGCACTGATTGTAGCTTAACTGCTGTTAGTTATATTAAAATTGTACCTTAAGTGAAGCTAGTGGATGTTCTGGACCAAGTAAACTCCAATGAAAGGAAGCCAAATCTTCATCAGGTAGAATATGATTACCTGGAACATAATGCAGAAACTCATTTAAGTACACCACAAAACATGACAACAGTTTCTACACACAGCAAACAAATCTGCAATCAGTCCTCAACTCCCCATCAAGAGGATTAACAGATTAAACTTGCAGATAGCTTTTTGTTACTCTAGAAAAACCTAATTAGCATTCTGCTGCTGCAGCAAGAGCCACTTCCCTCTGTGTGAGGAGCACTCTTCCATGAAACCAGCTCATTTACAGCAGCAGCAGAGCCAGGCACAACACGGGGGCCACCTCAGCCTGGCATATCCTGCCAGGGAATCCTCACCAGGATTTCCTGCTGCAGATTCACCAGTGTAAGAACACATCCTACTGCTCCCTGAGAGACACTGGAAAGCCCTTCCTGCATCCCAGCAGTGCCATTACTGATGGGAGCTGCCTCTGCAATCTGCACTCTGCCGCCCTGTGCAGTGTGGGTCAGGCAGCAAGGCACCAGGCAGCTTTATCCAAACCTCAATGACACTGAGCAGGTTCTCAATTCCTGAAGTTTCTTTTGCTGACCTGGTCGGGTCAGATGGGACCCTGCGCTGGCAGCAGTGAAGGAACTGGGAAATTATTTTGTTGTTTCCATGGAGAGATTGTATTTACCACACTGTTCATATCCAATGGAAGACCACTTATGTTGGGATTTTTTCTAAAGCACATCACACTCAAAAAAACCCCTCCAAAATCCACCAAAACAACACAAAAACCCCACCTAAAAATTCTTACTAGAAACAATTTGAATTAATCAAATATGTAACTAATCAACCACTGATGAAGTTCAGTGGCTGTGGATGCAAATTTACAAAGAGCTAAACAGAATGCATTCATAAAATTCTGGCAGGAAACTTCAGGATATATTCAATACCTGCTTTTATAAAGCAGCAGCTTAGTAGTGAATGCATTGTTCATAAAGAATATGACAAGATTCTTTGAACATTACAATTGATTCCTTTCTTAATATTTTGCTTGTAAAATCACCTAGTTTGCTGTTAATGCTCTTTAACATGGCAAAGCCAGGAAAGCTGTCCCTGGGCTGGTGATGAGCAGGTGCCCTCTCAGAGGAGAAAGTCTTCGTGTCCAATCAATACTTCACCCACTACTGATTTCTCCAGAAAGGACATGTTATCAATTTATTCATTAGTAGCCAGACTTTAACCTCACATCAGAAAGATGCAACATATTTGCAGCCACACTCTTACTAATCTAGTCAAGGCATGATTAGACAGTCTTTGCAATACAGGTCTGACAAAACCTACTGCACCGGAGCCCCAGAGAGCTCTGCGATAACTGTCAGGAGCTCCTGCAGGTGCCAGGATTACCTTTTAAAATAGTCAGGACTTCTCTCCCTTTCGCCAAAACCTCAATTTTGTTTGGTCTCCATGTGTCACTGCAGTTAATTCCATCCCCCTGAGCACACACAAGGCAGTGTCACTGTTTGATCAGCTCTCACCCTGTACTCAAGTGTAGCATTCAGGATGCAGAAGTGCAGCAGAGCCTTTTGTGGGCCAAATAAGAAGTGGTGCCTGTACTTACCTTATGTAGTTCTAAAATTTTACTGAGGAACAGACCGAGATTCCATAACTAAACATGTTACAAAGTGCTGTCACAGTGGGAAAGAGATCAGTGTTACATAAGCAACCTCTATTTCTTGACCTGGATGAACAACCTCAACATATATTGATTTTCCCCATTTTAATGGCTTATTATATTGTATGCCTTAGGTTTTTTTAAAGCAATTAGGTACTAATTGAAGCTACTGCCCTTTCTAAAGAATCACAGCCCTATACCTCACACTGGGTTTGTTTTTCTACTGCTGAAGCTTCGGCTGCTTTGCTTTTTAATTATTCTGAAGTATTTGATTCAAAATTTACAAAAGAACCAAAACCAACTCCCTGTTTACATCAGCAGCAATTAGAATAGGACTTTTTAAGAGCACAGCCTCAGAGAATGCAGCATCCAGGCCACGTTTTACCCCCCCATGCCAAGGATACTCCTTATATTATAAAGCTACAACTGAAAAACCTTTCTGCACAAAAAGCTGGAAGAAGAAAAAAAACTCTAAACCAAATGAACCTACCACAGTGTACAGAACCTCCTCAGAAAGCAACCATGAGAAGTTTCCCCAGTTGGTACAGTTAGAAAACTATTTTGCTGCAATACTTCAATAGAGATTTTATCATAACTCAATCCCAAACCATTTGCCATTGAGAACACTTTTTAACTACCCAGGTCAGTGTTGTTCCTCAGGCTTTTCCAGCTGCTCAATGCGAGGCTGAAACTTTCAGGATGTTTTTCCTCTTTCAGCATCCCCAAACTGATCCTTGGAGTTAAATCCAAGCTTTCTGGATACAGGAAAACAGACCTGCAGCCCTGAAGTTGAATATGGATATCTCAGCTATTGTGATAGTTTGGACTTCTGGAATTGCAAACATTAAAGCAGCAGCTGAACTGTAATTATTTCAGAATGCACATTATTTTATTGCTATACCAAGTACTAGCACAGGGAGTTACACTGCTGTACCCAGCAAAATATTCATGCGCCTTCCCATGTCATCAAACACTCACTCACTCCTTCCCACTGTGATTCTCTTTATTCTACTTGTCAGGACCAAAAAGACCTAAGAGGCCACAGGAGCAAGGGCAGAATAACCTGTGAAGCCAGACAAGCCCTTAGATATTCAATAAAAATATTAAAAAACTGGGTATGAATGAGCTACTCTAATTTAAATATACTGAATGCTGCACACAACTATATGCATATACACACTTAGTATTTTACTTAAAAATAATAAAAATACTGTATTACCAAGGCTGCAAAAGTAAAAACATGTTGTCAGTACTTGAAGTGTCAAACTTTATCAGTTTGTTGTCAGCTTGTATAATCACTTCCCATCCCAAATACCTAGGGCTCCTAAAATTCACTCATATAAAAATAACACCAAAGCCCTGAGTGCAGGAAGACCTTTGGAGCACCTTCTGCTCTGCCCCTGACTTCCATGAACTTTATTCTGCTTACTCATACTGAACACACACACTCACAAGAAATGCAAGGAATACCCAGAATTAAACTTGTATCTGAACTGGTTTTTTAACCTTTGTACCAATTTGGGGGAGAGGAGTGGAAAAAGCTACCAAATCTCTCTATCAAGCATGTGAAATGACCTCGAATTTCTTTCTCCTAAGGGCAAGCTGAAAAATATTTGGTCATGTAAGACAGCAAGAGAGAAAAACATTCAAGAGCTTCTTGCATAAAACTGCAAACACTTCAGAAACTTTAGCAGAACTTTTCTCACCTACTGCTGGATATAACCAAGCCAAGCCTCAGCAGGCCATGCAGCCACAATTGTGTGATTAACTAAAGCCATGCCATTCCCATGTCCAAAAAGCATATCTGCAACTGGGAAACTGCTCTTCCAGCAGCGACTCTTACTCACTAACCTGGCATGCACCAACTTATTTATAGACTGCAAAACAAAGCTAAGCAATAGTAGTCTGTCATGCAATTCCTGCCACGGCAGCTCAGCCAACCCTACACCTATGCAGGCAGGACAAACACACTGACAAAGGCAACTCCAACTACTCAAATACTTGTGGCTTTCTACTGCAAGATCCATTGGTTCTTTCCCTGTGAACATGGAAGATGCCTGCCTGGACTGGAAACATTATTAAAGACTGCTAACATATTAGTATTTTAAAGCAGTAACACACAGCCCCTCACATTTACAGCTTTCACGGGAGAGGCTCATTCCTCTATCATGTACCAGTACTGAAACACAAAGTCAGTAAGAAAACAAACAAAGAAAAATATTCAGTTTTCTTAATTTGTTTGCACAGCATGACAAGATCAAGAACATGGCTGCTCCCAGAAAGCAGTTAGAACGCTGTTCCAAATAAATCTTATTCTTTGGAGTCAACTTCATCAGTAATTTAATTCACTCTTCCATCTGAGAGAGTACGACAGTTATTCTCTACCACTGCTATGGAAATAGAGTGTGTTAGAACTGTTCCATTTAAGCAGAAATATGAAACTGGAGACATTCCCACCTATGCTTCTTACAGATCCCACATCACTGAGCATGGCAAGCAGGAGTGCTAACAAAGTATCCAGGCGAAACCAGTGGAATGGTCTGATGGCAGTCACCCCTGTTTTCAAAAACGTGGAGTTCCACCCAATTATACAGCACAACACATTTCTGATGCAGCTGATGTGCTGCCATATTTGCCCAATACTCATTTCTGAGGGGAAAAAAGAGCCCCTGCAATCCAAATACCTTCATTCATCGTGTTATTTTTAGGTAGAATTCAGGACAGCAGTACACTTCCAGTCTGGAAAGTGTATCATTGAAACTAGACCTCATATACTATAAAGGACCCAAACTAGTAGAACCACAACTGTCCTGATTCCACCCTCCACCCACAGAGAACGTTGTGGCCAGGCAGAGTTCTGCCCAATCCCTACTTTCAACTCTTTCTAGACAGCCACAATTTGCATTGCTCACAGGTCTCTACAAATTGGGCATGTCTGACCTCATAAACACATCTCCAGTCCAGGGCAGGAATGTCTCAAACAAAGGGATGCCTTTCCCCAGGTGCTCTGTCAAATTACACACGTTAGTTTAAAGCAGTTAATAGACACTGAAATCGTAAGGCTGACTAGCAGCATCTTCACTTACCTAAAAGAGCAGCAAATATAGGAAAACGATTTGGATTCAGGTCCAGTTGCTTGGCAACTTCATGCATTAGGTATTGGCTTGTTGTGAGGCTTTTCCCATTCCGGCTCAGTTTTAGGGCATGGGCACTGAAATAGTAAGGGATGTTGCACAATGCATAATCGGAGTCATACGCAACCAAACCATGGAAACCTTTTTCTCTGCAGAAAGCAATTACTTCTTGATGATGATCCTCAATGCTCTGTGCAACCTATAGTGGAAGACAGAGCAATTAGCTCCAGTGTAAATGGCAGCACTGATTTATCACAACTATTACGATATAGTGGGTCTTTCTGAAACTACACATGTGCACTTGAGACACTTGAGATACATGTGAGGTAATGAAACCAACCCAGTGACGCAGCACACACGGACAGGACGCAGGGAGTGCTCAGAAGCACAGCACACCCTCCTGGAAGCCCCAGGCTCCAGTGGGTTCTGTACTGCTGAACTCATCTGAAGGAACTGGTTAGTAACAGAAACACTCAAACTCTGAAGGTGTTACTGTACCACTGTCTGTCCTACTCACAGCGAAAGCCTTGAGGCTGTGGGTACTCCAGCAGCTCAGCACACCAAAGCACTCCCCGTGATCAAGCAAACCCATCATCCCTCTAAAAGTTTTTCGGCCCTCTTTTAAAAGATCCAAACACATCCTTGGACAAAGAGAGGTAACTTTCTTGACCTTTCAGATGCCCACCTTGGTGTGTTAAGCCAACATTTTCCTCTTTCCACTTTCAGCCTACCCCTCTACACACAGCTGTGTCTGATGGTGCAAAGTGCTCTGAGTTTATAGCCCAAACTTCACCTCTCCACTCTCGTTGCCTAGCAAAGCACATGTTTTAGGCTACGGCAATCAGATGACTCCAACAGACATGTTGTGCAGGGAGACAGGGGCCAATTCCTAATGTTGGAAATATAAAAGCAACCCTTTCTTATCAAGAAGCTGACACTGAAACCAAAAATCCCACAAGGACAGGTCAGTCCCCATAGTCCAGCATTCCCACACACCGTCAGGAACTGCTACAACTCCAGTGTGCACACACACAACTACAGCCAGCTGAGGGCTTTGGGTCCCTAATGCTTCCACCACCCACATACGTAACACACATCCAGTGACTCGGAAACCCCCTTGCACGATGGGTGTTGGTAGAACCTCCCCTCATCGAGTGTTCCGTTCTAACAACAATGTGGACAGCAAGCTATCCCAAAATAGACTAGTACAAAACTATCAGCTTCAGTCTCCACAGCACGCATGAATAACTACAGCCTCAGTGCCAGTAAGGTCATTTATTTCCTCTGCAGAACAGGAGAGAGGGTCCCAAACTCCATAGCCCACCCAAGAAGCCCTCTAGTCATCCACAGCAAATTTAGACCCTTCCTCTTCTACCCCTGCCTTGCAGTTGCTGAATCTGATGCTGAATTATGGTATTCCAGGGAGGTATGTCAAGGCTGGAGAAGGGAGTGGAGCACAAGTGCTGTGGGGAGAGGCTGAGGGAGCTGGGGGTGTTTGTGCTGGAGAAGAGGAGGCTNCCAATCCATTCTATGATTTTGCTTCTCCCATGTACCTTCATGAGATGTTTCTTTCCAAGACAAATCTTGAGTAGCAGAATAGCCAGCATCTCACCTGTGATATTCCTGATGCAACACCAGCTCACTAAGCCCTCCCTCCTCATAATCTACCAGCCAGGAGTCTTCAGAAAATGTTCCTTCTTCAGACACTTCCTTCACAGACTGTTTTTGAAATTTACTTTGTTTGTGAGGAAAACACAGGTACTCATTTTCTAACAGTGATGCTGTACTCCAGCATTAGGGGTGGGAGAAACCATAAACATTTTGGGAAGAATTGAAAGACATCAGATTTACACAGTTCCTGACTGAAGGAGGGCAACTTAGGCTTTGCCCCACTCCCCATCCTCACAGGGTTTAAATGAGAAAAATCCCACCGATGTTTTTTAATTAAGGGTAGATAGATTTAAATCATACTGATAAATCTAAACCCAACCTCTCTGCATGCACAGCAAGCACCTATGAACTATAAAAACACCAAGAGAGAACTCCTTCTGCAGCACTAGGTGTGACATGGGTGTGTAGATAACCAAGAGGAAGCTCGGTGTGCCTGCTCTGATCTCCTGTGAGCTGTTTCCTCTCCCCCCACAGCCTCCAGGTCGCTCCCCACGTCACCGAGTCTGACACAGCACAAAGCTGCTGGGTGTTCAGGGAATACTGGAATCCGTGTTCAAATAACTGAAACATCACAGGGAAAGGAGTTGTATTTACCCAAGTACAGTTAACCCACAACGTCAAACTCTACCAAGATGAGAGTCAGAGGAATAACTCTTGGCTCTCACAAACAGAGACACCGAGGAAACGTGCAGGCTTCAAACCCAACCCAGGGAGGGGGGATGCAGGGGGAAGCACAGCCAGGAGTTTGGAATCATTTTCAAGTCTAAATCTTGTGTAAACATTAATGGCGCTGGCTCAGAAAAAGAGAATCCTGCCTGGCTAAGTGGGCACAAACACCTTTAGGTTTTGAGAACAAAACAGTCTCTCCCACAAAGTATGAAAAATGTTAAGATCTCCATTGCCTAAATATTTAAATTTCAGTAAACTTACTTTGCATGAAAGGTTCTTCTAAGAATTATTCCCCCAAACTGAAGAATACCAGGTCACAACCAAGCTAAGAACCCGCAGGATATTTGTTATAACCTGGAGAAACCTGTTATTTTTACATCCTGCTGAAACCATCTGTGAGTGATTTATAATTGTTCTGGATGGAAGACATTACTCTTCTTCTCCCCTCTAATTACCAAATAGATTAAATTCATAGCCAGTTCCAAGCTTCACACAGAAACTTTATAGTCAAAGACACAAATGCTTCCCAAAAATATGCAAATCAGTTTCATATTTAAAGTCAATCAGTATTCTCAAACCAAACTTTTCAAAACAAAGCAAGAAAACACTACAGCTTAACAACTGCCTTATGCATATGTAAATTTTAAAACACATCCATACATGCAAATAAAAAATCACACCTTCAAGAAGCATTTGCTCTTTGCCCATCAGGAGGGCTATGCCAAAGTGAGAGGAAGAATAAAACTGGAGCAAGGTTTAGAGAAAGAAAGATATATGTAATAAAGCAGATTTATAAAGATAATAAATCATGTCAGAGAAGATAAAGAGAGAAGGAACGTGATTTAAGCTCAGCAGTATCTTCCATGAGTATTAGGCACGTGACCACTACAACATGCAATATCCTTCCTAACCTGAAAAGGAATCCCTTAAAACCAGATTTATCCATAGAGTTTCTCAACAATTGAAAAAATGAGGCATCAAATAGGAACGGCTGATACCCTTTCCACCCCCAGCACAGCTGAGAAGTGCAGGGAACCAGCAGAGTTTGGACATGCACGGTGGTGCCTCAGTGGTGTGAGCAGCAGCCACCTCTCCGCACACCCCCAATACTTGGAAACGAGCTGCCGACTCCCAGGGCTCACCTGACACAAATGCCCACACCCAGAACCTTCCCCATCAAAAGTGGATGTTCTATTTATTGGGATTTTGGGAGTTCTAGGTATTTTACTAATGACAGAAAAGGGACTCGGCATGGCGTGTACTCACACTCCTATAGCTGCTTCCAGAGATTAGTAACAAGGCCTGTTACCAAGAAACCATAAAGGGGCTAATGCTGCAGCTAAGCTTGAAAGTAAACAAAGTGCTACAGGTGACACTGCTGTCAAAGCAGCAGCTGGATTGGGATGCAAGGCACCTGAGCCAGGCCTGAGGCAGCAAGTGTTTCACAAACTAACAGCCAGTCCAACAAGCTACAAAACTACTACAAACACCACATTCCCACTGATATCCAAACAGCTGGCTTCCTGTTGGGTACTATACATTACAGTGTTGCATTAAACCAAGTCTGCACTTTAAGACATTAAAAGAAAAAATCATTCTTATTTTACCCCATTCATTGCTTTTACTAATGAGCTCTATGTCTCAATAACAAATGAAGGAAGATTTATAACGCACCCACAAACAGACCAAGGTAAAGACCTTCACTGCATGAGCCTTAAAACTTTTTGCTTGAAGAACAGAAGTATTTCCTGGCTACAAAAAAACCCAAAAAGTTCCAATGAGAGGATGTTTTCGCCATCGTGCAAATTCTCACCATCAAAACCACGTAACACAATTGTGCTTCTAGGCTGACCAGGAAAACACACGACTGCGGCAGACACGGCCACGGCCAAGCCCAAGACGTTGCTTGGCAGAGCTCAGCGGGCCCTGCAAGAAGGAGCTTCGCCTCCGCTTCCACTGGCCGGCGTGGTGACCCAATCCCGGCCACAGGGTGGGACTCCCACTGCCCAACACCCGCTGCCGGCCCGGGGTGGCTGCACTCCAGCTCCCAGTTCCTCCGTGGATGGGCCTGGCCCAGCGAGCAGGGCACCGCGAGGGAGCAACAGCAGCTCCCGCCCGGTTGGCAGAACTTGGAGAAACTTCACCCAAAGTCACCTCTGGGGTGAGGTCCCTGCAGAGAGGCATCTGTACCCCAGGGCTGCAGCCCGGCCAGAGCGTTTCTAATCCGGCAAAAGGCCAAAGAGCATTAAGCTGCTGCTAGTGATCGAGCGTGCAACTCCGAAAGTTACATAATATTTTTCTACACACAAAGTAATTTAGGATAATAAAGAGTACGAGTATGTGCTTCACTCCCGCTGCTCTTCCCTCCCCAGCGGGAAGGCGAGCAGGCAACTCCTAAAACTGCAGCTTCATCTCCAGGCTTGTTTTTCCAGCGTCTTGTGTTTCAAGATACACAATCACTAGGCTGAACAGAAACCATCGTAAATCAGGAACGCCGTGTCGAGAGATGCGACGTGGTCCTATCCTGCAACCTCTGAAATCGTGGCCTTCGACTGCAAGATGGCCATGGAGCCCAGATCCGGCACGAAGGGCTCTTCATGGCGCCGGAAAACTGAGGCTGCTCCTCAAAATTACAAGCTTAAATGAAGGACTGACTGTCAGCTCGGCCTGGAAGTGTTGCTGTTATGGAGTAAGGTGAGAGTTTTTTCTACGCCTAATTTTAAACGCTTGTTGATCCTGGGAAAACTGAGGAAAACACAGAGCCCTCCGTAAAGCCGAAACTGCAGCTCTGCGATTTCTGCAGCGAGCCATTTCCCCTCCAACCCAAGTTAAACACCTCGCCTCAGCCGGGAACTTGTTGCAGATCCACCCTGCGCCAGAACTAAACTGATTAATTATTTCCCCTCCCCCCCACCCCAATAATTAACTACAGAGATGCTTCTCGCCCACCCGCTCTCCCCTGCGGTACCACGGCCCACAAGGCAAGAAGGGACATTTTGAGTCAACGGAGCGAAAGAACATGGAGGCAGAAGCCGCGCTGCTGCTGCTGCCGGGCCATGGGCTCTGCTGCCAGGCCGGGCCGGGCCGAGCCAAGCCGGGCCACGGGCGCTGCTGCCGGATCAGGCTGGGCCGGGCTGGGCCACGGACGCTGCCAGATCAGGCCAGGCCGGGCCGGGCCGGGGCGGGCCGGGCCATGGGCGCTGCCGGTCGCCCTGCCGAGGCCTCCCGGTCCCCGGGCCCGCCGCGGAAAGCAGCCGCACTGCCCCAGGGATTGAGGCCGCCCAGGCTGGGCCGCCCCCGCGGGCCCGGCGACATTTTGCGGCGCTGAGGGAGGGGGTGCCCCCCCGGGCAGTCCCCGCTGCCATCTCGGGGCGGGCGCGGGGGCGGCGGGACCCCCGCGGGCTGCTCACCTTGATGTGGAAGCGGATGAGGGCCAGGCGGATGCAGTGCGCCATGCACACGGGCGGCAGGAACCAGACCTTGGGCGGCGGGGTGCCCTTGTTCTGGACGTGGCTGACGATCTGCTGCGCCGTCTGGCGCTCGTTGCCCTGGCGCTTCACCCACTCGTGCAGCCGGGCCTTCTCCAGGGCGCCGTTGAAGAAGACGAAGAGCTCGATGTTCCCGTTGAAGCAGGCCTTGGCCAGGGCCGCCAGGTAGCCCAGCATGTGGTTCCACTGCCCGCCGCTCACCCAGTC
>VWZD01000193.1:0-14876 GCA_013396695.1 Sakesphorus luctuosus
AGATTTTCCAGCTGAACACACACCTTAAAGGATTAAAAAATAAGAAAAAATAAGTGTGAATATTCTCCCAGTTCTCAAATATGAAGGTGTTTTTTGCCTTTGAAAATCCAGCTGCTTCTATTACATTGTCTTTATCATCAAAATATAAAGTATTCCAAAACAGAGGAAGAAATGTAGATATTAATTTTCCTGAGTGCTGTGTTACCAACCAGCATATTGACAAGGGGTTTTTTAATAACATGTGAAAATTCACAGACATGTTTATACTACTTAAGAAGATTTTTTAACAAATATTTCTAGCAACTTCTAGATGCATGTGACACGTTCTGGAATGGCATGCATTAATTATTTACCTTTCAGGTATGCATTTCCTTGAGGTTACAGTGAAGGATCTTTCAAACAGTTGCAATTCAAAGTATTATAGTCACTCTGACTTATGATTTTTCTGTTGTTGTTTTTTTTTCTCAGCCTCTGTGGAGGTCTGTGAAGATACTGTGGAGTAATTTGCAGAACCAGAGTCCTTTTCACTGTTATACAGTGGCAATAGAGCTATTCTAGGAGTCATTCCGCCTTGATAGCCTCTGAAGAAGGTAGTTTTCTGGAAACTGACCTTAGAACAAGACTGCTAAAATATAGTCCCCAGTTCTAGACTGTTCCTAGATGTGAAGCACATTAAACAGAATAATTCTATTACTTGTTCAATTTTCTATCTTCCATTCTCTATGCATGCAGATAATCCCACATTATTTTTAATGACATATAGGGCCAACACTATGCCTAATGTCAAAGGGAATGCTACAGCATATGCTAAGATTTTAGCTCCCTTGATAATGGGCACAATGAAGCTACACATACATAAACAGAATGACCACAATGAGCAAATTCCAGTCTTTGCTCTATGAGCATAAATCTCAAGAAAATTTTCTAAATTAAATAGTTATAGAAATCTCAGAATTAATCTAGGTCAAGCAGTGAATGAATCTAGTAGTTTAAAACCTGTCTCTATGAAAAGTTTGGCTGCATCACAAATTTTTAAAACCCCTTAATTTTGGCTAAGCTGCAAACAGATGGCGGGATTTGGAGACTCAAATCAGTGAACAACTGGCAGCCAGAAATAAAGAGTGTACTGGTAATGTAACCACCAGGTTCTTGGATTCCACTTAGCCAAACTCTACCCCACTTATTTCTGCACTGTGAAATCTAGTGCTGTGGTCATTGCAGGGGCTCCAAAGCAATCCGAAAGAAGAAAGCAACTATTGGAGGGGAAAATGTGACTGTGGCTTTAAGGTTTATTGCATCATCAAGACCCTCTTATCCCCATGCTGTGTCAATCTGAAGCCATAAGCCGATTTTTGTGGAAGAGTAAGTATTTTGCACATGCATACCTTCTTATATCATTCCAGTATTAGAGCTTCCTGACACAGGTGTGTTTTCTACAGATACCAGTTTCCTTTTTGTCCCCACAACCTGTGATAAAATCCATGTTTGGGAGATTTGCCTCAAGGTAAATGGACTATATGAGGTCACATTATGCCATATAATCTCATAAAATGAAAGGATCTGTGCTTATAGGACAGCTTTTATAAAAATAAATAAACAAACAAACATGAAAACACGTGAACTATAAATAACATGTCAGAGCCTCTGGAAAGCAAATTACTCCATTCCCAGAAGCCTCCTGATGACTAAGTGTGACCAGTATACCCTGCCCCCAACCCCTGAAAATGTGGTTAGCATAAGTAATGCCATTTTATGAGGCAAGCAGCCATTCTCTGTGGCTGAGTCATATATTGGTTCCCTTTCCTTCATTATCAGTTCATGAAGCTTCTGTGAATCAAGTAGACAAATCAAACAAATTTCTTCTTCCCCTTCCTCCCAGCCTCCAAGTGTGTGGGTGCCAGGCTGATTACTCCCTTTCCCACCAGCCTTGAAGTTCCCAGGTGCTCAGTCAACCTAGCGATGGTGATGGCCTTGTCACAGCACAGGGAAGTGCGACAGCAACCAGAGCACTCTGAGTAAAATCAGTCACAAGTCCTAAGTGGGGAACCTGGACTAGAGCTGCTGCTGTGCAGTGAGACTCAAAAGCTCAAAATGACCAGAAACAGCTCTGCTGTCCTCCTCTTCCTCAAAAGACCAAGTGACTTGTATTTTTTCGTATGAGTTTCAAGTCTAGATTGTGACTGTTATATAGATACAGTAAACCATTAAGATCTGACACAATCTGCAGAGGGTCCAGGTGATTAGAATTCATAAGATGTGTTAAGAAGTTCTGTATTGAGCTATTTATATGTTATGTTATATTGATTCTCCTCATAGACATCCTGTGACATTCAAATTGTAAATTCTGTCCTATACTAATCATGAAGTCATGTTGAGAAATTAAAGCTTTAATTGTAACTACGAATTAATGTCATCATCATTCTTCAAAGGATCCCTAAAAGAACACATATGTTCTCTTGGTGTCAGATGGCACTAAAGCTGTGGAATTTCTAGTTGGTAATACTAGAGCAAAACCAAAGAGCTATTTCTTCATCAAAAGAGAAATTCTGCAGGAGTCATGTTTCACAGGAAGAATCCAGAAAAAAACACTACATAACAGTCAATTCCCTGCAGCAACAAGACTCTATTCCCTGAAGATTTCCGTTACACCTAGTTTTGGATTTGGGATGGGATACAATAGCTCATCCTAGGCTCTTTCTGACTACGTTCTTGGTGTAAAAGCTCAAACATTAACTGCCTATAAATCAAACAGTGCTTACACACAAAAAAGAACTGTTACAAAAGCCAGCAAGACACTGTGGCATATTTTAACAGCATCCTTGATCTGGACTATTGTTAGCCAGTCCTGCTAGATATGCCCTTTTCCTACAGCAAACATGTCTCATGAAACTGATCATCCAGGCCAGGTGATATATTTCTCCCAAAACACACATTCAGAGAAAGAAGCACTAGGATGTATAGCGATTAATGCCAGTTTTGAGGCAATTTCAGAGCAGGAGACAACATTATTTGATCCTTTCTAAATTTGAAAGGGAGAAACAGGAGATTTTTCAGCTGTAGTAGAATTGATAAAGCAAAACATTTGCTCAAATAATTCCCCACTGGGAAGGACAGAGGCGGAAAACGATAAACAGATGACCAGAAACTTTGATGCGGACTGCAAAACTCTCTTCAACCTTTAGTGTCCTACAAAATGTGTATATATTCTGCTGAAATATACAATAATATTACAATAATATACAATCCTACAGATCTACTTTTGGTCTTGCATATATTAAATTCACATTGTTAATAGTGTCACTCATTTAAGATGTTGCCCTTAAGATACCAAACCAATAACCATTTGGGCTCTTAGTACATTGTCATCTAATTAGGAATAAGTAGTTACTTTGTGATGCCAAGTTAAAAGAAACAAAACACAGTGAGATCAGAATTGTCTGCTGAAGCCATGAGTAATTTGAAATAAGCATAAGAAGGCAGAAAGAGGCTTTTGCTGTGGAGCACTCTACCATGCTCTGTACACTCTCTGTGTACCTCCACATGGTGGATTGATGGTGTTCCACAGTGCTATTAGAAACATGCTACATTTTTTGTATTTTGCAGTAACTTTGTTTTAGACATGAACTATAGTATTATAATCTACATCTGCATATAAATTTTCCTGTCCAGCCCTGTTTTATTGAAAAAATTTCCAGCATCATGAAGGTGTGAACTTTGATTATGACAAGGTCTTTGCACTTATTTATTCTTTAGAAACTTTGTGAAATAAAACCTAGGAGTAGATTGTATTAAGAAGAGGAAGGTGGAATTAAGTAGAAGTTCTAAGGTGTCAAAGCCAAAACCCACAAAAAATAATAACAATGTAGAACATGGAAATTATGTTGGTTTGACCATGCAGGTTGGTAAGTGCAACACTGAAATGAGAGAGACAATAAAATATTTCACCTCCTGTTAAAAATTTAGAGGAATTTTAATTTAAACTTAATTAGAATTACAAATAAAGTGTTTCACATTGTGCAGTCAGCAGGGAACATGAGAAATAGAGCTGTTCTGGAAGAAGTTAGTTTGGTTCAGTTTTGCAAAGTTTCCAACTGTCAAACTTAAGTAAACGTTTTTTAAGGAACTTGCATGCACATAAATAAAAATATGCATCAGGAGAAACAAACATGAGGATCAACTAGAGTGCCATGGGAAAAGTCCTCTGAAATCTAGCTATTATGTCTGGGTGAGTGATAGATTTTGCCCCTGTTGCAGTAAAAAAAAAAAAAATTAGTTTACTTTTTAAATGTATCTCCATCTACACTGGAATTATGAGGCATTTTGCCAAATCAATTCTAATAAAGTCATTAAAATCACTTGAGTCTCATTTTTCTAGTACATTTATTAAGGTCTCCCTTGAGCTCAGAGGCAGAAAGAGGGTTTCTACCCACAGCTTGGTTAACTGATTCACACAGGTGGAGCCTGAA
This sequence comes from Sakesphorus luctuosus, assembly GCA_013396695.1. Classification (NCBI taxonomy): domain Eukaryota; kingdom Metazoa; phylum Chordata; class Aves; order Passeriformes; family Thamnophilidae; genus Sakesphorus; species Sakesphorus luctuosus. The sequence continues at coordinate 4,467 of VWZD01000193.1, forward strand.
GTCTCTTCTGTCTCTGTGTGAGGAAGGAGAAACAAACATGTGTTCACATGGGGTTTAGCTGGTGTAAATCACTGACTATGGCTCAGACTTCTGCCTTTTGGTGTGTACTGTGCTGTGTTTCTAACTCCTCAGGTGTTTATAACACACAATATTTAGACATTCAATGGAGGAAAGCCACTAATGCAAACTATTGCTAATGACATTCAGTGACAAGAAGTTCAATTAAGCTATGGTATTTTGGCTGCAGGACAGAATTTCTGTGTGAAACTCATTGACTTTTCAGGATTTTACTGACACACTTGTAATATTTCACTTAGGCACTAACTCCTAGAATAGGTGTTAGAGAAGGATCTTGGCTTTGACATACAGAGATATTTTTAATTGTGTTGGTTGTAGACAGAAGTCTAAAGACAAAAGTTCTTGAAATCTGAAATATCAAATATGCGCAAAGACGACGATATTGTATCTGTTAAAATCCATTTGTTGGTGCTCAATTCAACAATTCTGGTTCTTTTGTAGTGGACAGAAAGCAGCATAAAAACCAAATGTAAATTTAAGCAACCCCTTTTTATGCTATGTTGCTAACCCTGGCTGGATGCCAACCACCCACCAAAGTCAATTTATCAGTCCCATCCACAAGAGGACAGAGGAGACAAAATATAACAAAGGTTCAACAGTTAAGGTAAGGACTGGGAGACATCACTTGCCCAGTAACATCACGGACAAAAAAAAAACAGACTCAGCTTGGGGATATTAATTGAGTTTATTACTAACAAAATCAGACGAGTATACTGAGAATTAAAATAAACTTTAAAAATACATACTAACCCCACCACTGTCTTTTTCTCAGACTCTACCTACCCTGGCACAGTAGGATCAGGGAGACATAAAAGTAGAGGTTATGGTTCGTTCACCACATGTGGTTGCTGCTGCTACTCACGAGAAGAGGTGGTTCAGGGGAGACCTTATCACTTTCTACAACTATCTGAAAGGATGTTGTAGCCAGGTGGGGATTGGTCTCTTCTCTCAGTAAACCAACAGTAGGACAAGAGAGCACAGGCTTAGGCTCTGGCAGGGGAAGTTCAGGTTGGGTATCAGAAATTCTTTACAGAGAGAGTAGGCATTGGAATGGCCTGCCCAGGGAGGTGGTGGATTCTCTGACCCTGGAGGATTTTAAGATGAGACTGGATATGGCACTTAGTGCCATGATCTAGTAATCAAAGTGGGGTTGGATTAAGGGTTGGACTTGATGATCTCAGAGGTCTCTTCCAACCCAACTGATTCTACGATTCTATGATATCTGTAGTTCTCAAGCCTGTTGAGTTCTCCTGCATGGCAGCAGGCTGTACAGCGGTGATTTCCCTTTGAGCAGAGTTACTCCTCAAGGTCTATAATGAGGTAAGTGACATTTTATACTAGGCCTAAAATGATATTGTATATTAGCAACATTTACATATCCTCCTGTAACTTATTAGAAATGTGGTAAGTAGTAGAGTGTTTGACTGTCATCCAATCACCATCTAAATTATTGGTTAAACCATTGTCAAATCATTGTTAAATCACTGTTTAGTTACAGTTAAATTATTGCTCAATAACTATTTGATTATCATGCAGTCATCAGTTATAATTGGATCACCACTTAATCATCAATACAACCGATTTTGTTAACACTACTGTGACTTCTTTTAATGATTCACCTGTAATAAATACCAAAAGAAAATTAGTCTCCTCCTCTCCTTCCTGAATTACTGAACTGTCAAGGAACTTCATGAGAAAATGGGCAGAACCTGAGGTAAAAAACATAAATCCAGGTTGTAGGTGCTGCAAAAAGGTTAAACCACTAAAGCTGCACAACACAAATATCAGACACATACCACTTGGATAAAGAAACTATCAGACTAAATAGTTAAGCTAAATAAAAATAGAAGGCAAATTTGGACATATCCTTGATGTTTCTGAGCTCATTCCTGCTGCATCTGAAGTATTCTTCTAATAATTCATTGCTTCATGGATTGCTTCCTTTTCCTTTCTTGCTACTCCACCAGTTCCATTTTCCTTTTTTATATTACAGGTTTGAAAATCGGTTCAAGAGACTACAGTGTTATTAATTAAGCAACAGGTTATGAAGAAACTAATAAATACTACTAAACACACCAATGTTATTTACTGTTATATCACTTTTTAAATTATTATACACAGTAATACACAATACACAACAATATTCTTCTGTCACTCCTTAACTTCACTATTGTTTTACTTTTTAAAAGTAATCTGTCTCTGAGGCATAAGGCAGTATTTCCATCTACTACGTGTTGCTGCCTTGAGGTTCCTCCAGTCATCTGTTGTTACTGTTGGCTTGGACTGTTTGGCCTCTGTTCACATACTGTTCAGAATAGTATCACTTCCTGGTTCAGTTACAGATTTCAATTTCATCACAATTTTTCTGGAATATTCAAGGTAAATAGAGTCATCTATGCTATATAGGTTTATTCTGGGAAATATTTGTGTAGTGAGTAGTGCCTCATTTGCTCTGTTTTACATATTAAATTTTGAAAAAAATGTGAAATCTACTAGAACTTTCCTGCTTTTAATTCATTATTAGTATCATATATTCCAGACATTTTTTACTCTATACCACAAGAATCTAAGATTTTGTGTTTGAAACATATGTCTCACTTCGTAACACTATCAATGTAAGTCACTGCAGCCTGCCATCCCATTTGGATTTGGTGATAAACTGGAGCAGCATGATGTGCCAAATGTGGCACAGACATGACTTTGACAAGAATATCCCCAAGAATGTAAACCATACACTCTCATTGCAGAAAAGATGTGCAGAAAATATTTATTGCTGTTAAGGTTCATCAGCTCTAAAAAATACAGAGAATAAGGTCAGTGACAAGCAATCTGACAGATTATAGCAGGAAACATACAGAAGAAAGATAGTTAATGTGGCAATACTGATCTAGCCTGTGCTGCAGAGAAGCACTTCGGATCAGAGAATAAGCCTGGCACAATAAGTTTAGCATTAATTGTACAGACCAGGACTTACCCTCAAAACACTTAACTTCAGACTTTGAGGCATCAAAGAATATGAGCAGAGCAGTCCACATTTCATATATTTGTTGTTGTCTCCTTGAGGATCAGAGCAGAAAGTTTTGTTTTGTTTTTTTTTTCCTGAATGGAATTGTAGAGGAAGGTTTTTTAAGAAAACTCTAATTTACACACACAAAACACACAGACACCCCTTTAGGAAGGGAGTTAAACACATAACCCGTGGAAAGAGAAGGGACTCAGAACATTGGGCAGACTCTTATATCACTAATTTTGAAAGAGCAAGAAAGAGGTTTCAAAGCCATAATGCCTCCTGCTTTGAGGAGAACCTGTACCATAGATTAGTGGAATGGGTAGTCCTATTACACATGAGAAAAAGGTACCTAAGCTGCACACAGTGCCAAGAGATCCAACAAAATCAGAGCTGTTGAAGGTGCAACAGAGGCAGAACTGAGGTACAATTGACTCTAACTATGCAGGGATTTATAGATTAAAGTCAGCCTCACAAACTGACTTGCAAGCTAGTGAAGTCTGGGGAAAAAAGATAATATACTCCTTAGGTACAGCAGTGCTAATTAGAGAAGAAATTGCTCACTGAACTAGTGGCACACTGTTAGAGGACATCAAAGAATCTCAAAGAGCAAGCTCTGAAATCATAGAATATTCTGAATGGGAAAGGGACCCACACAGATCATTGAGTTCAACTCTTACGTGAGTGGCTGGGACAGGGATCAAACCCAGACCCATGGCATTATTAGAACCAGGCTCTAGCCAATTGAGCTACTCTCAATTTATAAAGGGAAGAGTAAATGCAAAAGTCCATGTCAGAGCAATGACCATAAAGGCTACAGCCTCTCAAACAAATGAAAGCAGCTGGAAACCTCTGCTACTTTACAATCCTGGAACATCTGTGATTTGCTAATTCTGACATTCAGGGTGATCATATGCCTTCAAAAGAAAGAAAAAAGTTCTACATTTGTTCAGTTGGTATTTACCTGATATTAGGCATGAATCTGTATCCATTCACTGCTCATAATATCTTCGGTTCCAGAAACCATTAACTGCTGATAAAAGTAATTACAGAATCAGGCCCCAGATGGCTCTAATGGCCTAGAAGATTTCAGTTAGTCAACACTGGTTGTGAAATATTCTAAATGTCAAAGTTAATTTTAGCATGCATGTCAAGTAGGAGGTCCCTTTTCTTTATAGAGACATTCTTGAATTTATGAACCAAAACAAATCCTAGTAGACTGATTGTTCAATTAAAATTTGTCAATTCTTTTCCCCTGAAATTTGTGGGTTATAAGATTGGTCTTCACAAGGCTGTGAAACTCCTAATAGTACCTACATTATCTGAGGGGAAAAAGGAATGCTGGGAGGGACAAAAAGAAGAGCTAAGAAGCAGAATGTCATGCTGAGTGATGTTTGCAATGGAACTGAGATGTCTGGGAAGCCATTAATGATATTAAGGCTAACGTGCCCCTGCTCATTCAGCAGCATGCAGCTAAGCAACACCTTTCTTTTTCTGTAACATAGAGAGGAAATTTTCATTCTGAGAGAAGTGCAAACTGGAAGGAAGGGTAGCTACTCTGTAGTCCTTCTCCCACTCCTTTCTAGCAATTCCCTCCCTTCTGTTGCCAGTAGGACAAAAATCAGAATGAAATTTATGCTCTGAATGATTCCTCTGAAGAGACACTGAGAGATTACAGTGGGCAGGCAAAAAGAATGGAAAGAAAATAGAATTGATAGTGCACACAAGATGACAGAAAATACGAGCAAACCAGAAATGTGTGAATGGTGGAGAAAGACCAGAAATAAGAATAAGGACAGGAAACAACTATTTGACTCACAAAAATGTGCATTAGCTGGATCCTTCTCTCAGCACAAGAGAGCTCTGATGTAAATCTAACACTATCCACTGTTGGCAATTCTGCTGCATTTGATGGCTTGATGGAGAATAGAAAAAGATGCAGTTGTGGGATTTCTCCACTGTCTATTTATTGCTTGCTACAGTTTCCAATCATTCATTAATATAAAACAGATACTCATGAAAAAAATTTCATCCACTCATAGCAGAGATATTTATTTTTTCCAAAAGTCACACTGAAAGTTTTTTGTTGTTTGTTCACTATGCATTTGTGTTCTCTTGGCTTACAAACAATGAGAAACAATACTATGTGTCACAGAAAAACAATTCTTTCTTGGAAATATCTGACAATAAATGAGAAAACAAGTTGTAGGGGTCTTTCAGTTTTAAAATACTATTTTAATTTTTTGTTGTACTCTTCCTGATACATTACTGGGAATCAGTATATGACACTCTTACAAATATTTAACTAAGCACACAGACGCTGAGACTTTGGAGTATATCCATGGCAGCTCCATGTGATGTCACCTGAGCTCCCTATGAGTGGGCACAGAGCTGTGCTAATATGTGCGCAGTGTTTCCGATACTTTAACTAGTGTCTTTAAGATTTAAGATTTAAGATTTATAGGACCAAAAGATGAGATCCAGAGAAATATGATTATTTCATCTGCTGGTTGAAGAGCAGGAAGATCATATTTCTAGCTCCTTGTCCAATCACTAGACGAAGCATCTAGGAACAAAATGTGTTTATAAACCTTGACACAGAGATCATGGCCTGGGTTTTGATTCTTCCTGGTCAGTGACCCATCACTAGGCTTCAGAATTATGTTTTATCCTGTTCTCACTTGCTGGTTCTGCACACCTCTGTACAGTTGTACACCCTCAGCAGAGTGGCTGGATGATGTCTATCCTTTTCACTGTCCCCTGGTGCTACAGGGTAATACTGAGATGATAGGAGCTCTCTGTTGACTTCATGAAAGGTGTCATCTTGAGTTCTCTCAAGTACATCAGGGCCATGCCCTGTAATCTCTATGTTATTGTGTAACAGGTGCCTGGCAGCAACATGGTGCACTTTGTTTTGTTTTCTCTTGGTTTTGCTTATTTGCTTTTAATACGTATTTCTTTTCATAAAAGATCACTGAGCTGTTGCTCCCAGACAGACTAAAGTCCTTTTATCAGTCATGGCTAGGTAGTCAAAGCTATGAGCAGGGAAAAGACTGGTTTTCAGGTGCTTCCCACTCAGGATATTTACGCATCTCCTTCATCACCATGCTGACCACAAGCAAACTATTATGGTGAACACGCATTTGGAGCCATGTGTCATTCCCCACCCCTGCAAACTGAGACACCTAACATGAGGTTACAGATTCACCTCATGAGAGGGGGAAAAAGAAATCAATAATTTTGGAGGACAAGATGTAAATCTGTTGTGATTATACCACTTTCCTTGAATCTAACCCTTGCTATATTTACAATCAAGTATATTAAGCACACAGTACATAGAGATATTCAATAGCATGGAACTCAGGAAACCTGCATTTCATTTTGTCCTTGCTGTTTAATTTTCTAAACTCACTTTATGTGCCATATCTGGTTCCTCTCATACCATTCACCAGCATTAAAGATTCTGAAAGGTATGAGGTAGACTTATTTTATATTATTATGCCTTTATAGTGTCAAACATGCTAAGCCGTGATTCCCACTGGGGACTATAATGCTAATAGTATCTCTGGTGATGTTCAAGGCAACCACAACCACAGCTTTTAAAGAAAGGACAATGAATATTGCCTTAGTACCTTTCTGTATCCATCATGAATGTACCGTGGCATACCCCGAGGGCCACTCTGGCCCTGTTCACATCAGTGATGCACAGAATCTGTTAATCTTTTTATCCAGCCAGATGCACAGAAAACTGAGTAGCAGCTGGCTGTAAGACATGTTGAAGCAATGCTCTGTGCCCAGAGTATTGCAGTACTCCAGTGGAGCACACATCATGAGACAGTCCTGGAAAATGGGCCATGCATTCTCACTTCAGCTTTAGGACCCCAAGATATCGGATCTTCAGTGATGGTCTCAAACTCTGAAACTACTCCCATTTAGTGCACAGCAATATCTGACATTTCCTCAGCTTTTTGGATACTTTTATATCTACTTTTAAATTGATGCAAAAATGTATGTTTTGATATAGTTAATATATAGGTATTACTTTCCCAGGAAAGTAACCTGATAAAGTCATTTACACTCATCAGGGCACATTCACATCAGGGTTCAGTACACCCAGGTCACCTTTGCAACATATTCAATAGTTATCAGTTACTAGTAATTTTAAGCTGTTTTAAGGACTGACTCTGGTATTCAGTGTTTATAAAAGTAGATTCCAAAGCCACAACTGTAGGACACATACCCTATACTTTTTCTTTCCATAGCTCAGCTGCAGAAATCAAGAATTGAGGATATTTATCTTTTTCATAACTAATTCAATTGGTGCCAAGGAAATTAATAGTCATAGCGATTAGTTTGACTATTTCTGTTTCAGAGTTTGTCAGCATATCCCTGCATTACCTAAGAAAAACAAAGTACACATGGCCTTATATTCAGCATTTCATAGCCAGCAAAAGATTACCATGATTTTAAATTAGTTTCACAAGCTGAATGTTGCATCTGCACACACTTTTTTCTGTTAATGTAATAGCACTATTACAGATCTATTAGGGTGGGGGGAGAAAAAAATAAGTAAGTTTCTTTGCAAAAGTCTGCAATTAATCAGTTAAAGATCTAGCTTCAAAATCATAATTTATTGATGGTTGCAGTGGATACTGAAATGGTAGTATTAGTAAGTTGATAGACTTATGCAGATTATATGTATTTTATTCACAAGCTGTAGACTTTGTCCTTTTAAGTTTCTTAATGTAATAGCATCAAGTTGCTTATTTAGTCACTCAATTTTTTCATAAGAATAATATGACTAGGGGAATTATCATAAAAGGTAAATATTTACAGTATGTGGAAAACCATCTTCATTCTCTGTTGGAAGTTTTCTAAAGATCTAGTTGACATTGGCAGATTAATTACATATTTGGTTTCATTTTTTTAAAAAAAAAACCAGAAAAAACTAAAAACGGAAGTAAAATAAAACTTAATTATATTCATTGTTTTGTATTATGATGGTAAAATAAATCTGCTACTCTACTGGCTTGAATCTTAGTTATTCACGGTTCTATTGCCACTAACCACAAAACATTCCCTGTAAGAAAAAGACTACAATTGTGTATAACTTCCCTTAAGTCCTCTTCACTTCTTATACCTGCCTTGTTTCTTTTCCATTTTGTTTCTATGTCATCAGAACATGAATTGGAAATAAAATTATTCTTCATTTTTAATGCACACTTAAACATAAGAATTCAATTTTCAATGGTATTTTGACTGTATATAAGTAATTTTTAGTGCTAGTTTTCTTCTCAATAAAATCACTTTTGTTAATTGATCTGAAAAAAAATTTACTTTGTCTTGGGTAAACTTTTACAAAGTTTATGTAAATTTTGCTTCTGGACACAGATGAGCAAGATATTTCCAACTTCTGGCAAAAAAAGTATTCCAGTGATGGTGATATACTCTATCTTACTACTCTCTGGGGGAAAAAAAGTCCTCATCTATAATGTATATATTAGCTGGAAAAAAATATTTAAGTGTTTAAGCATGTGGGGGTTTTCCTCATATGAAAATTGCACAGACCTGAGAAGAAAAACACCTTTAACAAAGGTTTCTGACAGAGGAATCTGTACTGAAACATTTATAATAGAGGTCATTTAAATGAATAAAGCTACATATACCTGTAACCTGATTACCATCAATGTCATTAATCTTCTAACCAAGAATTTGTACATTTAGACCTCAAAATGAATGTTTCTACAGTTTTAGACTGTCATACTTGACTATTCCAAATAATCTTATTAATGCAAGCTGTGTTCATCTACATTCAGTCATTCATTTTTCTGCCATGGAATGTATTTTGGATAGGGGTAACTCACAGGAAGAAATTACAAGAAATTCTGTTGAAACATGTTCATAAAACAGAAGCAAATTGCAAGAACCTTTGTCTAACATCCTCTTGACTTTCCAGAAATACTTTCCATGAAACCATTTCCTTGTAATTTCCCTTCATCAAAGAGCAGCCTTCTGAAGTACATGGCTGTGTTTCTTTTTTAGCTCTTAAATTTATAGAGGAATTCATGTGCAAAATGTGTTTAGATGCAGCCAACACATATAAATGAAAACAGTTCTTCAAAAAGAAAGAAAGACATGAAGTCAAATTACAGTTTAAGGTGGAGATTTACAGAAAGTCTTTCCTCTTCCATAGGAGTTGAGCAACATTTCACTCTAAGCAATTATCATTCTGGTTTTTATGATGATGACAATAAATGAGTAATATTGTCAATGACTGAAAGATGACAGCTGCTCAGGAAGCCACATACAACTTACCTTCAAAACTTTGTGTCAGGCCTCTTATGACAGTGGACTGGCTTGAATCCTTAAAAATAGGCAAATGCTTAACCACTTTATAAATACAGCTCTTAAGCCCATAAGGAGTTCACTTGCATAATAAATAACCTTAGAGTCAGAGGAAGAAAGTACTAACCAAAATTTTGTGGAGTATTTTCACATTATAACTGCAGTAGGAAGGAACATCTAAAATATTTGCAGCTCTAGTTGCATAACAGATGAAAATAAATTCAAAATTATTTGAGATTATATCTGTTTAAGTATTAAAGCTTATGCTCCAATATTATACTGGACACAGAGGTACCTTTTCAACATATATTTATTTGCTGAAACATAAAGATGGGGAGATAGTGCTACTTTGATCCCTAAAGTCGAGAAATACATCAGGTTGTTGCACTATAAAGCAACAACAAGCCTACCAGAGATGATATTGACAGCTGAATTTCACCTTTTTTTTACTTGAAGAACAGTTCAATGTATCTGTAAAATGAGTATAATGATTGTTGCATGCCTCAGTGTGTTGTCTGGCTAAAAACTTTTGGCTTAGTCCTAGAGGTGACCCCCAGTGCAAAGATATCTGCAACTCCAATCCTGTTACGGACTGATTCCCTGAGGCAAGGACTGTGTGGAGTCTCTCAGACTCTGAGAAATCAACAACTGAGCATAATATTATCTTTTTTATTAAAATCAACAATTGCATCTTGTCATAAAGCAAATTCTAAATTTAGTTTCATTGATGCTTCTAAGCAGGTTCTTCATGCATCAGGAATACCTAATTTTTCTCTTAAACTGTTCAGTTTGGTGAAGTTCCACCAAGACATGATGCCAGCTATCTAACAGAGAATTGAAGGAGAGGAAACACTATTCTGCTCACTTGTTCTGACCTCCTGTCCTAATGCCTGCAATAAAGCTGGTTTTGACTTTCCAACATATAAGGACATGTTGTCAAACTACACAGTTTCAGAATAATATAGTACAGCCTAGATAAA
>VWZD01000193.1:28727-50354 GCA_013396695.1 Sakesphorus luctuosus
CCCAGCGGCTCCCGTGGAGTGGCGGCGGCGGCGACGCGCCCCATGCCCGGGTTTGCCGCGGGTCCAGCTGCCGCGAGAAATGCCCGCGTTCGCGGGACGCGTGAGGTGGAATACCTGCGCAGGGTCCGCAGCCCCGCCCGCCAGTTTGCGCTTCTCCTGCCCCCACCGCACACAGAGTGCGAGAGTCCTCCGTCATACCCTCCCGAGCGCGGGGCAGCCCTGACCCTGAGAGAGACGAGCCGCTGCGGGGAGCAGGTCTGCGGCAAAGCGCCAGCCTATCCCTTCGGCTGCCTCAGGAGCGTGTGCAAGAAGCTGTTCTGAGCCCTGGAGGAAGTGGGGTCCGAAAAGAGATAGACTTCATAACTACAGGCGAGCGCTTAGGCTGTAATTTAAAACTGTCAACAAGCTAATCTTCGGTAATTGGGTTTTAAAGTGACTTTGCCTTCTTGAAACGTTTCATGGGATTTGATGAAAATTTCCTCTCTAGACTCAGCCCTTTAACTTCAGAGTCGCCCCACCTTACAACTTCACTCACACTTCTAGTTCTCGACGTGGTACGTCAGATACTCAGGGACGCTTAGCTTTAGGATGGGGCACTTCTTTGAGGCAATGTAGCCTGGACGATACAACGTTGGACCGGCATTATTGCTGTGCATGTAACCGTAACTCGGAAGGTCGTTTGCACTGTTTAGCTATGCTAAAACAGGCTGATTTCCCTTTTTTTGAGCTGCTTTCAGGTGGCATATCTATACTTGAGGAGAAATAATCCTGTACTTGATCAGGGCAGAATTCTAGAGAAATTGCGCTTGTCTCCGAAAGGCTTATTATGTCTGCAGGTATAATACTGATAAGATTTGAAGTCTTCGTATTGCCTTCATTGCATTTGTTGATGTATTGTTATAATTAGAGAAGTCGGAACCCGACTGTACAAAAGCGAGCACCTCAGAGTGTTAGCTAAACAGTTTTAGGGAAAATCCCAGAGCAATAGTGTTTTTATTTTTTTTTCCTTGACTGGGTCAAATTATACCTACATAGAAGCAGCTACAATACACACAGAAGAATGACAGAATCACAGAACACTTTTAGCTCTTGATGTGATGCTACCCAGAGTTTTGCGTTTCTTGATGGTTCCCATGAGTTGCTGGGGTTGCTCTCCTTTTAGAAGAATCAGCTAAACATTTTTTAAAAATTATTTTTCTAAAGTCTGAACGAATACACCTAGCACCTCCACTTTCTGAGACAGACCCTATCATTCGTGCTTTGGGATACAGAGCTCTCACAGGCTTTTCCTCCATGGACATGGTGCAAGGGATTTGGCTTGTTTTGCTTTGATTTGGAAGCATCAAACTGCTGGGGTTTATTGCATGTTATCGCAGCTTCTGGCTAAACTGAGCTAGATACACTATACAAGAAGCAGATTCCAATTATAATTAATTTAAGAAGTATTCTTTCATTAATTTTTGGCCAAAAATCTGTTTTGGTGATTTGTAGGAACTAAACACACAAGCCCTCCCTCTCCTTTCCTAGTGCACATATACCTTAGCGAACTCGCCCTCCCGTGCCAAGTCTCATACAGGTTCAAGATTCTGTCATTAACGGTTTTAGGGGGATGGTTTGTTTTTGCAAATTAATTATCTGAGGAGTCAGAAATGTCAGTCACTCCACCAGCGCATAAAGCAGAGGAGGCTGCAGTAGCTCCAAGTCAGCAGATCTGAGTGTTTGAATGGCCTTTGAAAGAGGGTTCACCACCCGCCCCTTCTTCTCCCTCCCCCTGTCCCACCAGCTTAGATTCGTAGTCTCTGCAGACTCTCTGCTTCCTACTCATGGGGATCCTGTTCCTCCCTTCCCCTACAGCAGAACCTATCTCTGCCAGACAGCCTGCTCTGCGGCCCCACGTCCACAAGCAGCCCGAGAAGACCACCCGAGTCCGAACTGTACTTAATGAAAAACAGCTTCACACTTTGAGGACCTGCTACGCTGCCAACCCCAGGCCTGATGCCCTCATGAAAGAGCAACTGGTAGAAATGACTGGCCTCAGCCCGAGGGTCATCAGGGTTTGGTTTCAAAACAAGCGATGCAAGGACAAAAAAAGAAGCATTATGATGAAGCAACTTCAGCAGCAGCAACCCAATGACAAAACTGTAAGTGTCTTCAGCCTCTGTTCTGCTTTAGTTCCCAAGGAGACATGCCAGGGGTATGTCCGTCCCGGACAGCCCCAGGGCTCGGTTTGATGCCTCGGTTGTGATTTTTTGCGAAAACAAAGAAAACGATATCGCTTAGCTATTGTGCGTTTGTTTCTGCTCTCAGTGCAATCCAAACAGACTAGAGCCCTGCTCAAGCGATCCCATGTCTTTTGCGGGACAAAGAATACGTAGTGCTTTAGACTAACTTCTCTGAAGCATAAATTGCGACCTGCCAATCTTATGGGATGTAATAAGTCCAGCCCTGTGTAATGCTGATATTGCAAATGCAAAGGACCCCTTAAAGGGAAAAAGACTCTTTCTCTCTCTTCCATCGTTTTAAACAGGAGTAAATGTAGTAGCAAAAAAAGTTTAAAAAGGGTAAAAGTGAAATTAGATGCGTTTTTCTTAACGTTTTATATACTACAGTGTGTATAGGTATGTGTTTGTCATTGCACTTACTGTAGAAAAAGACAAAGACAATGCAGATTTTTCGGAATTATCATCATGTTTAGAGGTTAATTCATGTATAATTATATATATGTCGATTTCTTGCCTGCAGACATATGCATGTGTGATGCAAACAAGCAGAAAGCAGAACAAACTGTCTCCATTTTAAGCCATTTTTCCCTTTTTGTTGTTAGTCCACTTGAAGAAGAGTCTGTTACTCTCTCTGTGTATGTTGACTGACCTGAGAATGACTATTAATTCATAAGGCTGCCTAGTTAAGTGGAATTTAAGGAGTTTCATTTTACCCTGTTGGAATGCAATAAACCACGGTATTATTAACTCGCCTGAATAATCTATTCGTCGAGGCTTGGAGTTATGTTGTACACTGTGCCTGCACCACAGGGCATACTGGGAGGGCTAGTGGTGTTTTGTTTTGTTTTGTTTTGTTTTTAAAAAGAGAGGTAATGACGTATCCCAGTGGATGCCCTGCAGTGGATATACGATCCAGTTAAGGTCCAGCAGGACAAAACCAGCCTGGATACGACATAGGAAGGGAGCAGAATTAACCATTTCTTGTTCTGAGACGCGCATCGGCAGTAGAGATACACAGTGCTCATGTTTAAGAAACTTGAGGCCGAGAGGCAATGCCTTCAGACGAACAGAAGGATTAAAGAGAAAGAAAGTAAACTTCCACCGTGATAAATCCAGTGGGCAGGAACAGGCTGACCTAGAGTAGAATAGAGTAAGACATTCACAGCAGATTAACAAAGCAAATACAAGCGACCGTATAGATAAGATAGAAAGCAGTTTATTGACTCAGCACTTATATACAATAAAGCTAACCAAGCTCATTAACATCTTTTTCTGGGCTGTTTACAGAATATCCAAGGGATGACAGGAACTCCTATGGTGGCTGCTAGTCCGGAGAGACATGATGGTGGTTTGCAGGCGAATCCTGTGGAGGTGCAGAGTTACCAGCCGCCTTGGAAAGTACTGAGTGACTTCGCGTTGCAGAGTGACATAGACCAGCCTGCTTTTCAGCAACTAGTAAGTGTCGGTTCCCAGCCTGAGCTGGTCAGTCGGTACCTGGGGCAGAGCACTGGGGGACTCATTAAAGGTGCCCGATGCTCTCAGTGAGACGAGCAATCCAGACATTGCTGCATTTTCCTGAAATTGGAAGGTGCTCATGATAGCACCTGTTAACACGGAGAACTGAATTGTTTTCAGAGGGGTTGATGCAAAATCTACCTTAGTGTACAGTAGAGTTCTTGCTGAGTTGAGTGTGAGTTTGGATAAGGCTTGACCCAGGTCTGAGAATAACTCAGCTTTCACACTCCTGAAAACTGAAAGCACCTCTATCCAGAGAACTAAAACATTCTTCATATGTCACTTAATTGTACTTAGAATTGTGAAACCAGCTTATAAAATTTACCTTTTGCCAATTTGGGCCAGTTCTACCTTTATACCTTAGGGTAAATTTTAAATAAATGATTGCGATGAATCAGCAGGAGCCCTTGTTTTGTCACACAAATATGAATCACTTAATCCAAATTTTGAAGTCCTTGTGTTAAACATGTACCTCTAGATATAACTTTATATATCTATATATAAACAAAAATATAGATTAAATATTGTCATTTGAAAAGGAAATTGTTAGCATGTATTCAGATGAAAAATTCAAGCAATATAATAAACTACAGAAAGAAAACAGACCCTTTAGAATAAAATCTGTTCTTAACTCCCTTCCTTATGCCTACTTCATTTGGCAGCTCATATGGGACCATATTATCTTCAATACTTAGGCCCAGAAATGTGAACTAAGGATAGAAGTTCGGTCTTAACTTAATTTGCTGGCCTAAGTGTGCTAAACCCAGATCTTTAAGATAGTAAGGTACTTTGTGTATGGTATTTCAATGATTCAAAATAATAGTTATGAAAAATTAACATATAAACCTTTTTTTGATCTGTTGGACACTTTTTCTTACATGAGCCAATGGAAGACAAGGGTTTGTAGCTGAATCTAGCATTGTGTTCAAATCTTTTTCATTTAATACCATGCTTTCTTGCAGAATCACTTTTCTTTTGTCCAACAGCAGTCTGCAGTGTGTTTCCCTCGCTGGCACACAGTGCTTGCTCAGGAAATGTAGCACAACAGCAGGGCTAGTTGCATCCTCCTACATCTAGAGCAACCATTGCTTTCCATGCTTTTATCAAGCCGTCCATTAGACAGGAAAAAAAAATTGTCTCCTTCTCTTGCCTTACTTTACTGTGCCTTGGCAGAATATGTGACTTCAAAAATCTTTGATACAACGAGTTTTTGTATGGAATACTTAAAAAAAACCCAAACCACCACCACCACCAAAAAAACCCACAACTAAACAAACCCCCCCCCCCAAACAAACAAACAAAAAAAAAAACAAACCAAAAGCAGGATAGAATATGGGTAGTAAAAATGCGCATATGCTTATTGGTAGATGGATCCTTAGACTGACAGATCAATATTGATAAATATTTGCCACAATATGTGTTTCTAAAAAGAGTTAAAATAAAGAGTAGGGGATGGAACAGACAGTTCATCTGCTGTTCAAGGTACGTCTCTAATCTGGAAAGGGCCTTAATCACAGGATTGCCCAGCTAAATAGGTGCCAAAGAAATGCTTTTGGATTAGTAAAGCTCCACCCTTCAAATCATGCCTTTTCCTAACTCTGCTCCTAAACTAACAGGAGCAGCGGGGCACATTTGGATGGAATAGTGTGACCTTTTTTATCAAACTGACTCTCATTAAGAGGAGATAGCACCCGCCTCGAATCACAAATGAAAGAGGATGGCTGGCTTCAAATGCCTTCTACTGCTGGATACTTCTTCCAGGTTTATTTTGGTATGTGCACAAAAGGGGAAAAAGGTAACCTTTCAGTTCCGTGTCAAGAAAACACATGCACTCCTAAATAATTGACTAGAACATCCTGTTGGGATTGCCACTCTTGCAAGACAGGGAAGAAGGCCTCATTAATAAGTTTGTTTGTTTATTTGCTTGATTTTTCAGTCTTCTTTTTTCCTTTTTTTTTAAAATCTACTTTTTCTCGGTGATTTGGCCGAAGGCCTGAAGAAGGTTCGTGTGAAGTCAATGGGGAAGCTAAACAGAGCAACCAGCAGTGACACAGCCTCCTGTGGAGATGTATAAGGCCATTCAGCTGCATGCCTTGTGTATTTATTTTTGTGTTCTTCTTTGCCTGCTACTTTTCTTTGATTTTTACAGTTGTAGCAAAACTTCTTTTTCTTATTTTTCTTCTTTTTTCTTCTTCTTTTTCTTTTTTTCTTTTTTTTTTCTTTTTTTTTTCTTTTTCTTTTTTTTTTTTTTTGGCAGGTTAATTTTTCAGAAGGAGGACCCGGTTCCAATTCTACTGGAAGTGAAGTAGCATCCATGTCCTCTCAGCTGCCAGATACACCCAACAGCATGGTAGCCAGTCCTATTGAGGCATGAGGAACATTCATTCAAATTTCTGTTGTTGTTGTTTCTGCCCTTACCCTCATCCCTGTTGGAGAGAGTGGGAAAGTGAACGTGTTGGGACTCCGAAGTTTAGAGGGAAAGAATATTTAACAACCTTGTAAGAAACCTAGCAAGAAATTGTTCCATGAGATGAACGGAGTCATGTTTGAAAAGACAAGGTAATATGGTAGCAACACTGTGAAGACAATCATGGGATCTTACTAGAAAATATACTAAAAAGAACCACAAACCCCGTACTTTTCAATGATCAGAGGAGGATCAAAAAGACATTTTCCAAATACAAAGGATTTGTACTCGTGGATCTCAAAAAAAAAATCTTTTTCATTTGACTGCACATCTTAGGGAGAAACCAAGGTAGAGGGGCGTTCTATACAGTCCCTCCCAATCCGAATGGTGCTGTTTCTGTATTGGGGATAGCCTTGCCAAAAGAAGCTCCAGTAGGTTTTCCATCCTCATGAAAGAGACGATTCAGCCCTGCATTGTTGAAAGATTCCTTGCAGGAAGGTGGAGCTGCATTGGTTTGCAATGTTGTTTTTAGTTGACTCTTAAAAAGGGGTTGTTTCCTGGGTCTCTTCTAGCGCGTCTGTGGAGGGGTTTTGGTTTTGTTTGGTTGAGATCCACCCCCTACTAAGTCTGAAGTGATTAAAAATAGGTTTTTGATTTCCTCTTTAAAACGAATTTATAAAAACATTGCAACAAGGTATACCTCTATTTTGCCACAAAACGTCTCGGGATTGTGTTTGAAATGTGTCTGCCCAAGAACCTTCCCCTCCCCCAAAGATGTGTATAATCATTGGTTATAAAAACTGTTTTTCTGTCTTTCTCTTTCTCTTTCTCTCTCACTCTCTAGAAAAAAAGTTAAAAAAAAAGTTAAAAAGTGGAAAAGCAAAAAGAGAAAAAAACCACTTTTTGTTTGCTCTTGCATTGCAAAATTATAAAGTAATTTATTATTTATTACCTGAAGACTTGCCACTTTTCATGTCATTTGACTATTTTTTTGTTTGCTCAAGTAAAAAAAATAGAAAAAAGAAAAAAAAAAGAAAAGGTTGTACCGTGGTCTTTGAATTATATGTCTAATTCTATGTGGGTTTTGTCCTTTTTCTTTCCTTAAATATGATGTGAAATAAAAGCGCCATATGTAGAATTATTATATCTTCAGGACTATTTCACTAGATAAGCGTTTGAAATAGAGAAATAATATTAATATTAACATTAAATAATGAACAAAGTTCCCTCTTTTAAATATTTACAGGTTAGCAGCTAAAATACCTGAAATAAAATATTGCATGCAAAGCAGGTCGTTAGTGAATAAAATGAGTGTGATATTTTATTGCAAGTATTAACGACCAGCTTGTAAATTTCCGTTTCAACAACTGTATCAGGGCTAGTTGGATGCCTTAGTTTTCAATCGATAACGTTAGAAAGTCTCTTGTTCCTCCCCACCCCATCCCTTGCCCTTAAAAGTGATATTACTCTAGGCATGATCTGACATAACGTTAAGACATCTAAAGAACTGGGAGCTCTGGCTTTTTGCTGAGTTCTACTATTTTTAAAGAAATAATAAAAAGAAAGTGCTGTATACCAAAGCCTCGTTGTTGAGATTGTTGAAGTGACCTGTGCTTTAAGTATAAGCTCCTGATAAAAAGGAGGCTTTTTGCTTAACAAGTCAAGTACGACCATTATTTATCAGTGTCTGCTGTCAAAACAATTAAATAATGCTGCAGGAGGAATAGTTGTGGGGATATTTCTGTCGGGGATATTGCTGTGAAATTGCACGAATATGTTCCTTATTTTCTGTCGACTTCCCTCTCTTCACTCCCTGTTTTCTTCCTTTTTTAATTTGAGGGGCAGAGGGTGGTGAAAGCTCGAAACGTGGGCGATTTCTTGGGGAAAAGTAGAAAGAAGTAAAGAAAAAAATAGGAAAGGGTTGTTTTTGCTCCAATCCAAGTGCTCTTTAGTGCTCCCGGCCAGCACAGGACAAAGGTTCGCTTCAAAACACCCTTAAGGACTGGAATATACAGAGATTTTTAGTCTGACAAAGACAGGTTGGTTTGCATGTCAGTTACACCAAACCCCAATGTTTTCTTAACATAACCTTCTTTTCCCTACCTCCTCACCATCTCAGCCCACCCGGAGCAATCTCAGCTATAGACAAACCATTTCGACAGTACAGAGAACATTAAAAAATGTTTAAAATCTAATACAAGGATTTCAAACATCCTGATTAGAAACTGGATTCATTTTGTATGCTCAAGTGTAATACATTTTTGAGTACTTGATAAATATTTAAATAAATATGAAATCTACCTTAAACCGTGTGATCAGTAACCCTTGTGTTTTCATGCAGGATCAGAGGATTGGTAAAGCACTTCGGGGGGCGGGAGGGAGAAGGGGTATTATTTCTGCCCGGTGGTCTGACATGTAAGTTGTTGGAGTCGCTCTTACTTGGGTGAGTTTGGAGACGCAGCCTCCAACTCGGGAGGGTCTGTAACTGGCGCTGAAAACTTGTAAGGGCAGGGTAATTCGGCCTTTGCCTTTGCCTCTTACCGTTGAGAGGCTTAAAGCGCAGGTGGGAAAAGCAGCGGCTCCGCGGAGTTGTGTGGAGGTGCAGGGGACCCCGAGAGAGCACAACCTGCGTGCCGGGGAGCTGTTGAGAGCGGCGGGCACTCTGCCTCCTGGCCCCGGGGAGGACTTTCGGGCCGGTGGATGTCCGTCCGCTACGAGGGCCACGTAGGAGGGAAAGGCGACTTCGGCCGTCTGTCCCCTCAAGGGGAGGGCCCCTCAGCCCTGCTCGGCGCCCCGCGGTCCCGGCGCGCCCTCCGGGAGGCTGGGGCAGTCGGCAAGATAAGCCGCCCGTCGGGAGGCAGAGGCTGACGTTTTGGCTGCCAAAGCAGCGCCTCGCCCCTTGGAACACATGGGGCAGCAGCGTGTCTTTGGAGTCGGAAAGCTTGAGGCGGTTCTGCGGAGACCTGCGGCGGTTCTGCAGAGAGCTACAGNCCTGCATCCCCGCTGGGGGCCCGAGCTGCCCAACGCTGTCCGTGGGAGGGCAAGCGGGTCACTTCTGCGGCGGCCACTCAGGGGTCTCCGCGGTTCCCTAGCCACTGCTGCCCTGCAGACCGGCCTTATTTTAAAATAATTTCTTTTATGGCCTTTGGTTGCGTTTTCCATTAAATACATTTGTAGCATCCTGCAAACCTTCGAGTGTTTTCCACGGTGGAGCAAATAAAGACAAACTATGTTCTGATTCTCCTAGTAGCTTCAGGAAAACACCCTTCCTAGGCTTGGAAGCATGATTTGTGTAAACCACAGAAAAAGATACTCTTCATGAAATGCATGTCTTTATGGTGTTCTGTTAGGTTCCTGCTCTGATTTCTCTTTCCAGTACAGATGAGGGTGGCGATGAGCAGCCCTAGATCCTCCGGTTTTCTTTTTACTGCAGCTAGTTTTAATAATGCCAAATAAGGCCTACTAAAGCCTGCTGTAATTTCTCTGAGGATTTTGTTTGTACACGCTGAAATCAATATTCAAACTATTCTCATTTCAATATTTGTACCAGGTTAATTAGCTCTCAGCATCCTCAGCCAACGTAGCAATGAGACACAGAAGCCGGGTAGGTGAATTCCAGAGCTGAGATCAATTAAACACCTCAACAGTAAGTGTTTGCTTTTATACATATTATGCATACATATCTTAACAAATTCACATTGAGTCACCCAAGAGTGGACATCAGGAAAGGAGTGAATGTCCCTCCGGCGGTTCCAGCCCTCAGGCCCGCCGCAGCCCTAGCTGCAGAGCAGCTCCCGGGACG
This sequence comes from Sakesphorus luctuosus, assembly GCA_013396695.1. Taxonomy (NCBI): domain Eukaryota; kingdom Metazoa; phylum Chordata; class Aves; order Passeriformes; family Thamnophilidae; genus Sakesphorus; species Sakesphorus luctuosus. The sequence goes on from VWZD01000193.1 coordinate 38,674, forward strand.
GAGCAGGCGAGGGTTCAAGGGTCCGGGGTGTAGAACGGGTTTCAGGAGCATCTATCCTCGCCGGCCCACTCTGCACGCCCGAAACGCCGGCAGCGTTTTACGGTGAAAGATTCCACTGCTGGGCACTTTGCGTGCTTCAGCGGAGCTGTAAGTAGTTAATAAAGGGGCTGGAAAGAGATCCTGTTTACTGATTGTTCCTGATTGTTGTTTTCTTGATAACAGAGCAAGCCACTGAATGACTGTTTGAGCTCAGGCGCCACAAACATAAACTTAACAGCTCCCAGTGTACTGGCCCTGCTGGAGGATCACTCCTCACCTCCCGGGGCTTGTGAAGTGCAGGCAGAGAAGGCAGCTCCCAAGGAGGCAGGCTCCGGGGAAGAGGAGGGGGTGGGGCGGGGAGTGGAGGAGGCTCGCCTGTATACCCGACCTTTGCATACTGCGCGATATGTGCCCTCATTAGCCAGGGGCAAGGCGTGCAAAATAAATAGGTATCTTTCTCCGAGCCTTATGCCAGTGCCAGCGCTCAGGGCAGGCTTTGAGCGCCGCTCTGCGCTGCATCCCATACGGAAGATGCTGCTTTTACATCGGGCTGTGTTGTTTCGTTTGAATTTTCCTTAAATTTCCTGCAGGAGCTAATAGCCACTAAACAAGCGTTTGTTCGAGGCCACGGAGGGAGGGCGAAGGACGCAGGGAGGGTGCGCAGCCTCACCGAGGCAGATCCGCACCGCGCACCCCGCCTCGGGCCCGGTGTCCCGGAGTCGGCGGCACCGAGGCAGTGACCCCGCCGGTCGGCCTAGGCGCGCTCCGCCGCGGCTGCTGCTGGATGAACCACCTGCAGCTCCCGCTCTCTTCTGGGATGTGTAGCGCGGGGAAGGAAGGAAGGTTGCAAACTAGGATTTTTACTGGAGTGTCTCTTTGTTTTGTTTTGTTTGTATTTGTTTTTGGTTTGGCTTATGTTTTTTTGTTTTATTTTCTCCTGGCAGACAAAACGGGCTAAAGTGTGCTTGTGGGAGAGAGAGAGAGGGAGGAAAGTTTTCCAGAAATAGGCAACACAGGCCAAAAGAGAGCTGGGTTTCTATCTCCGCGAAGACCTCGGGAGGCAATGGGAAGAGGAAAATAGGGTGTTACTGTGGCTTTTCTTTAGGAGGGCTGTTCAAGTCGGTAGAGCTCCAAGGCTAATCCAAACAACCCATTTGACTTGTGAGGTCCGGTGTCTAGACATAGCTGGTGACTCGGCGGCTCCTTATCTGGTTTTGGAATCAGACAAAAGAGACTTTTCTTAATGCCCACAGCAGCACTAGGATCTGCCGGGGCCGCGGAGCCACCGCACCTCGCAGACAGGACAACAAATACACCCACCACCTGGAGGCTTTACAGCCCACTTTGTTGTCCCTGGGCCGCCGCGGCTGCTGCCCGGCCTCCCTCAGCCCTGGCCGCCGCGCAGGGGTGACCAGCCCTCTGCTCATCAAACCTACACCACGCTGCTTGCCACCGCAGCTGCCCCAGTCGCTTCCCAAGCACCGAAGGGGCATCTCGGTTGCGGGATGGGGCAGTGGGCATTACAGACCCACTGGGGTCAGAACAGCTGGTTTCCCTACTGCCAACACAATCCTCCCTCCCTGTGTATGTGTGTGTGTTGCTACAAAATTTTTAGGTTTTTCTTTTTTCAGTTGAAGTTTTGCAGAGAATGGGGAAAAATATCCACACCCACCCTTGTTCACCAATATTAAGGAATGATTGAAGCAAATTAATTAAATGAGAGTAAGTGAGTTTAGATACAAGATTTTCTTTAGGAGTAGAAATTTGCCTTCTATATTACCACCTTTATGCTGGATTGGTGAATACTGCAAGTTGTAAAGCTTGTTTGAGGTGGTTAGGATCAATAAAATCATTTAACTCAAAAGTAAGGAGCATTTGAAAGTAGAAAGAGGTTTCTCTTTCTTGGATGTCACTCAGTTTATTGGTTCATTTGGGTTTTTTTGAGCTTTCAAACTCTTCTGGAACGTATGGTGGCTGAATGGTGGGTTTTCAGACTCCTGAACAGTGCATGAGCCCATCCTCTGCTTTTGCTCTTTCTCTGTTGAAATGCAAACCGGTTTGCTGGGAATTCGTGTAACTCCTTTTCAAACTGTGTTGTTTCTCAGTATAGTTGAGTTCAAGGCCATGATATCCCATTTTGGAAGCTGATTGCTATAACTATGACGCGCTGATATGCTATTTGCAGTGGATATTGTAATTGAGTCTGCTAATGTGGAATTATGAAATTTACCAGTGGGTAGGACTCTCTCTATGCAGTTTAGAAGGCTTGTGAATAAGTGCTGTTTTCTAGATTTAGTAGTTGCAAATTTCCTCCTATACAGAGCAAATAAAATTGCAAGGCTTTTGGAATAATTTTCCATCAAATACATTTAAACTATTTCAAACTCCTGATAACTCAGGGAATTTAGGATCAAGAGAGTAACATTTCCTAGAAAAGGAATCTTAACCATTATCCTTGTACTCCTCTTATTTTTTTTTCTCATGGGTAAAATTTTGTGTTTATTTTTAACTGTCACAAATACAAGGTGTTGTTTGAAAAGTGTTAAACTTAGCAGGTATATAGAGATAATACTGACGTGTCACTGTGTATGATAAAGTAAAATATGGTGGGAATTAACTTGAAAAGTTTATGAAGGTTTTAAATACAGCCCATAAATTAACCTCTTTTTACAAAGATACAATGATATGTAGAAGATCTTACAATATGTATGACATTTCAAAATACTCTAAAATTTGTAGGCCAAATATCTTTTTTCTCCAGCCTGAAGACACAAACTGAGATCTTAGACTTCAAAGATCTTACAGTAAGTAATCTGAAGTAATTAATATTAGACCACTCTAATGAATCAGAAATTGCAGAAGCAAACTTTCCAGTTTGCACAGGGCCTTCTGTAAAGGTATTGAAATATTTGCTGCTAACGTATAGTGAAGCAAGAATGTATACCTTTAAAGGGTCACATCCAATTCTCACTGAAGCTAGCAGCAAAAATCCTCCAGACATGTGGGTAAAAAATCAGTATATAAAGTCTGTGTGTAAAAATCTTATAACATCAATGTATAAAGTCAGTGTTGTGATTTTGTAGGAAAAAAGGCAATTTCCTTTCCATCACCCTCATTCTTTTTTTCCTATTTGACCTTAAATGCCATAATTTTCTATTATACGAGAAAAAACCCTCTTAAGCTATTAGTGTGTCAGTAAAAGCATCTTACTTGGTGTGGGAATCAGAAAGAAGAGTCAATAACTCATCTGAATGTAGAGAATATTGTAAAACAAAACAACTACTCCCTGTCTCACTTCTTGGTGTCTAATGGAAATTTCATATGTGCAAATCCTGGGGTAAGAGAGTACATAAAAATTACCTATATTATATTTTACTGGAGAGGACTTCTAACAAAACATAACAGAATTAGTCCCACACCAGGTGTGAAGTTCTAATTTATATATGTTTCACCTTTGTGATATGAAGTACGGAAGGTTTTGCAACGTGACTCAAGTTCAGGCACATTCTGAGCTGGGCAGCTTCCCAGCTGGCTGTTACAGAATGATCCCAAACTTAACATACAGCACAGTCAGTGGGATTTGAGGTGTTCTAAAGATGCAGGGTTTCCCTTAAAGAAAATGAGCACTTGAAAGGTTAGAGCTTTTTTTAGTTAATCATGTAACCTTATTCAGGTCTGGGCCCTTTCTGTGTAGTATCTGTGACAATTAAGTAGGATGAGCAGGACTGAGCATTTTGTGGCCAGAAACCTCAAACTGTTGTATCACTTTAAATAATTGTGTTTTAGTAGAGCATTAATTCCAAATCTTACTGGCTTACTGGTTAGTGTAAACTGGGAAAACAACTAACTGATGTCCATACAGGAGCCCTGTGTTCAAAACACTAGGCATGCCTCCTTCATCTCCTTTTTAAATGCTAGGTTTCTAAATCTCAGTTCTTGTGGTTCACTGTTTTTCTTCTAATGTATTAATTTTCAAGGCATCTTTGCCTGTCATTCCAACATTGCGCTGATCTTCCTTTTTTTTTTTTTTTTTTTTTTTTTTGCATAACACTAATTGTTTTTTTTTGNCTAAAGCCCAAATGGACTTTTAGAGAGTCATGTGTCCTCAATTCAGTTGAGCCCATCCCATTTCAAAGTCAGCTATCCCTGCCAATTACATAGTAGAAAAGGGAAGAACCTTTAGATTTTTTTAAGGACCACCACATATCATATTTTTTTATGGTACCAATACTATTATGTGGTACTTCAGAACAGAAGATTTGGTCATTAAAATAGTCTTGGAAGTGAAATTTCAACATCTGGCTGTGATGCCACCTTGGTTCCACAGTACATTGGCCCTCCAAAACTGATTATGTTAAGGAAGAGTGTTTCAGTTTTAATTTATGAAGGGCAGATACTACTTCTTACAATCATCAAATCAAAATTATTCTTTGTCAGTTCAACATTTTTCCTGGTGAATATTTTGTTTATAGAAAGACATTTCTTTTTGAAATCACTGAGTCATTCAAATGTGGCTCTATTAGAGGATGTTTATGGATGTTTCACAGACATGTAGGGCCTAATACAATGGATTGTGTTCCTCATGGGTCCTATAACCATCATAGCCAATAACAGCAAATAGAACAACATAGTGCTGTTAATACAACTCTACAATAATAACTAATATAAAATGAAAACCTTGTATTTTATAAATGCTAAATTACCACAAAATAATTTTTTCAACACTGCACTTATCCTGTTTCTATGGTGGAATTGTTGACAACTTCCACAGGAGAATTTGGTCTTTTCATTCAGTAAGTGCCTCATAGGAAAAATGGGAATTAAGAATGAAATATCATGACAAATAGCAGTATTGCAATTGGCGGTGCAAGTTTTAGGTTGCAAGGACTTAGCATAGATGGAAAAACCCCTGAAAACTGAAAGACTTGTTCTGCAAGATCAAATGTTTGGATGACTATTATAGTCACTAAAGTAGGATCTTCATTCTCTAGAGTTTTATTTGCCTTCAACTTTTTAACAAGATAACTTATATTTCAGAAAGTATTTTTAGTTTTGATATACATTTTAGTATACTACTGGGCAAAAGGCAGTAGTTAAAGCAGCTGTTGATAAAGCAGAGAATGAAAAAACTTAACTAGTAAATAATCATTTAGGTATGGTGAGTTACCAGATCCAGTTATTAATCATGTCTATTAGTCAGGCTGTGTTAGTCTGAGTTACCCCCTATTTAATGCTTCTTTCATACCTTTTTTAATATTGTAAGATTTTTAAATTTTGAAATAAAAATGAATTAAGTCAGGGCATGTATGAACTTTTGTGAGTGTGGAGTCTAACAGAAAGAAAAAAAAAATTGTTCCATCTAGGTCAGCAAAACTGTCAGGGGCAGTAAAGTGGTAAATGCAATATTAAGGAAAATGTGGAAGCGAAAAAGGAAGGATGGAGGTGGTTTATGTTACCTGCCCGTGTAGTGACACAGAGTCTGTGACACTCTGCCCTCTGCTATGGAAGTCCTTGTTCCATTGCACAGTCCAGACTTGTGTAGGCTCATGAAGGAGCTCACTGCTAGCAAGAGGGAGCATAGCTCCTCTGGGAAAGGATGTTTCCCTTCTCTTTGACAGACACTGAGATGTCCTTGGTGGAGATGGTTAAACAGGTACTCTCCTCCTAGGAGGGATGTTGACAAAAGTTGTGGCAGAATAGTTCCCAAAGCAGAGAGCTGCCTTAAACTCAGATCTGCACAGGAAAAGGCACTGACCACACTGAGAACTGTTCCCTTGATGATGGATAGAGATCAGGTGTCCCTGGTAAACTTCCTCATGGCTTTGTTACAGTGGAAATGCAGTATGGGTAGTTGGTCTGCATATCTTATAGGGGAGGCCTGGGCTGATGTTTCTGTCAATACTTTCTCCTTCTTCATGAAAGCCCTTCCAGAGTGGTTGCTGGGCCCCATGTTTGAGTCCACTTGGTTGGGCTCAATGAACCTGGAGGTCTTTTCTAATCTTAATGATTCTCTGTTTTTGTAATTTGGAGGATGGGTCTTGCCTGAAGTGTGTGGCCTGTCAGAAACAGACTAGGCCGGGCATCTATGCAGACATTAACTGTGGGTGTTTGAGAAACTTCAGCATAGAAAACTTGAGTCCTTTACAGGGGTCATATGTCTCGGGGAATGATCATCAGCTGAGCAAAGTTTTGAGGATCCCAGTTTGGGCCCTGAGTGTTTAAATGGCATCCAAGGCTGATGGCAGATATCTCAGTCACTCTTTGAGTGGCTGCTGCTCTAGAGTTTGAATGCAGTGCCAGAACGGTCCCGAGCCTCCACAGGAAACATCCATCTTACAGCAGTGCCAGAATGGCACACAGGGCTCCTGCAGTGGAAAATAGAGACTTTGAGTCTCTGTCTTGTTTCACTTGCTCTTTGCTGTCCGATGCCTTGCCCAGTGTGTGCGTCAGACTGAGAATTACTTTAGTGCTCTCTGGCCACAGCTCAGTCTGCAGGCTGAAGGTACTGACACAGCTTGCAGAATGTTGCCAGCAGGTAAGGCAGAGATTGTACCTGCCATGTTCACTGGGGGCTCTGCTGGCTGCTAAGCTGGAAGCATTACTGATGTTTTAGCTGCAGCCAAAGCCCATCTCAGTGGGTGAAAGGTGGGTTCCCCCCAACACGCCTCCTTCATTTTCTGCTAAGACATTTGTTATTAATGAATAGCAAAGATGTCAGCCCGTGCTACAACTCAAAGTGCCACCTCTGTTCATTAAGCAATATATCCCATTGGGAACATGAGTCCAACATTCCCAGAGCTCTGCTAGCCATTGGTTGGTCTCCAGGTGGAGTGTTAAAGTATAATTTTGATGTGTGGAGTGTACATAACCTATGGATGAAGAACATAGGCATCTATCTGTACAATCTGTCCACAGCTGAAACATGCATTAGCTAGTGTTAAGTAGGAGCAGCCACAATATGAAAATGGAAGAGAACCACCTGGCAGCAATTTTTTCCAAGACTCTGCCTCTAAGGTTATTCTCTCGTATTGCTTGTTGTCATTGTAGCCAGAGTGTACTGACCTTCAATACATGACCAAGGCCTTTGGGGGAATGAAGTAGAGGAGATTGTAGAGGAAGGGGCATATATTTGACAGACAAGGTTTAGATTTTGTTCCCATGTTTGGGAAGTTATTTTCTAGTTAGAAGTGAAACATTATGTAATTTAAAAAAAAATACTTTATTTGTACCGGTAATAACTACTACTTCAGAATTTCTCTTCAAAGACTTCAACCATTGTGTTTCTTCTGAAAGTACCAGTAGATATGGTCTCTGTTTTCTGAGCTTATCAGAAGCTCTCTATCACATTTGTATCAGGAATGCCGCTGTTTTATTGAGAAATCCCCCAAATTATGTATTTGCTGTGCAGTAGCTCAGTGCAGTATGTGAACAAATGAGCAATTCTTGTGCAGGAACTCGACCTTACACAGAGCTCAAGTACTATAACCTCTTCAAATTAAGTTTGGTAATCCTTGCTTTATGCAGTTCTAGAGAGTGAGTCAAACACCAGCAGCTTTAGACAAGCAGACTTGTTTAAAAGCACATTGTAAGTATAATTTGGTTAATAATTGCAATTTGTAATGCAACTGACTCCATGAATATTAGGAGAAATCTCTTGGCAGTGGAAGGCTGTATTAGAGAATGCAAAAGAATCTCATCAGGGTTTTGAATGGGAGCTGTTTGAATATTTTAAAATGATCAGCCAGAATTTTATGGAAAACAGTTGTAGTGTGGTGTGGTCAATACAACTATTTGGCAGGATGAAGAAAGAAATGCTTTATTATTATTATTATTCACTACAAACAAAGCAAGGAAAATAAATACAGGTATGGGCAGAACAGAAGGCCAACATCATGGTTTCTTTTCCCAGAATAATGATTATGAGTTCACTCTGATCGTATTTTTTATCAGCATGCAATAGATATGCTACAAAATACAACAGTGCCATCTAAACCAGAGTTTAAATGTAAGTGAAGAAATCATAGCAGTTTCCCTTCTCATTCTACCTTGATTAGGTGCACTGTTCTGTCCTGATTCTCAACATAGCACAAGCTCATAGAGGTGCAACACAGCCCTGCAAGGGCAGCTTTTGTCTCTTGTACCACACCCACAACACAAAGAAGTCGGGGCATGGTTTGAAGAGCTGATCCAGGATGTTTGAAAATACTGTATGTCTAATGACTAAGCTAAAGCTCCCCAAAGACATTTTGAAAGAATCTATCTTATGCTTAATCACTAAAATGTTCTTTCTGCTTGCCCCTAGCAAGATTCACAATCATAAACAAAAAAGTTAGGGGTTTTCCCACAGGAAGGCTGTCTGTTTGAGGTTTGGAGATTCTACTTGGTATAGCATTATACAGCAGAAGATCAGAGTATGAGGCTTTGTATACTTTTTCAAGGATCAAGTAAAACCCACCCAAGCTAAAGGCTGTTGAGGACTCGACTGTGCTTTTCTTGCTCTTTAATATTAAATAAATCTCTGTTTCTTCTTTCAGCTAGTTTGTGTGTTCTCATTTGAAGACAATGTTTGCTTTGTAAAAAATATTTACAGTGTTTCTATTACATGTCAGTGTTATGACACTATTAATTCTTTGCCATGATATGCTAGACTGCAAGTTTACTCAAATGTGCAGACTAACATTATGTTTTTAAATAAAACTGCACAATAAACTATATTCTAGTATCTTTATGTCTGGGGACATGCCAAAGACAGATGGTGAATTACTAGTTTTACTTTCATACTACTTAGTTTCTCTGGTTTGAATACAATTTGATGGGTATACTTCAGAATTTGATCCTGAAGTATCCTATAGATATTTAATGCAGTCATATTTGTAAGAGTATATAATGTAAAACAAATGTCCATGGAGACTTTTATTTCTTTAAATTAATCAGAATGCTGTTTTCCTCAAAAGCAGCATTTCTCTGCCTTGGTCTGCAGCAGGTGGCAACCATGCTTCAGCTCCATACAGCAGCAGGAGCAGCAGCGGCACAATAAATCTTGTATCTGGAGAGTTCCCAAACAGGTATAGAAACAGTAAGAAAGTCACTGAAAGAGGGCAACCACACACTGACATGATCAGTTACTGTTATGTTTCACACATCCTCAGCAAACTGCTGCCATCTGTGTGGCCAGTGAGACATGAGCTATTGCCCTTAGCAAGAGCAACATAAGATTGACTCACCACCATTCCGTGTTGGTTGATGAGTTATAAACATGATCTTACACAATCCCTCACGGGAAATAGGATCTCCTGAATGTTTCTGAGGAAGAGATAACTGAGCACAAGCACATGTACTGCACTGAGTCCCTTTCAAAACTGAAAATGGCATTTATGCTGTTTCTCTTTGGAAATACATACAAAAGTAGACTACATTTGCATTCTTAGCAGACACACAGGTTCTATGCCTGTGTTTTTGTATGCTGAAGCTTTAGTCCCATTTTGTTTAATAGTCTACTTTAAAAGAAAAAAAATGACTGTACTACAGTACAGTGTGTGAAAGAAATAGTTAAGTATGAAAGATCCACTGTAAAGATCCAGCCTATTTTTAGAGGGAAACTAAATTTACCTCAATAAAAGCAATAGATCCTAAGGTATTCTTATAGAAGATAATAAAAGCTCTTCCACCATAAAATAATGGGCTCAAATAATCCTAGAATCATAGAATGCTTTAGTTTGGAAGGGACCTTACAGACCATCTAGTTCCAAATTCCCTATAAGGGGAAAGGACCCCTCTCAGAGTCCCATTCATCCTGTCCTTGAACACCGCCAGGGATGAGTATCCACTGCTTCTCTGGGCAACCTCTTCCAGTGCCTCACCACTCTCACAGTAAAGAATTTCTTCCATTTATATAACCTGATTTTCCCTTCTTTCACTTTGAACCTATGAGTTCTTGTCCTGTCACTACTCACCACTGACCTCTACATGGACAAATTAGCAGGCTCAGAGAATATATGTGGATTCAGGAAGACAGCTATCACCTGATTGGGTAACCAAAGAAATATTTAAAACCACATGACGCAAACCTAAGATATGATGCAGCAGTGGGAGACGTTAGGTCAGTTCCACCATGGCCNTTAGTTTGGAGCTTTTTTTCCCTATCCTTCTTCTTTTTCCCTTGGCTGGCTGGGGCGGGGGAAACACTTTTTCTGTGTACTTGGGCAGTTGGCATTTTGCCAGCTCAACCCAAGACAGATATTGACCCCAACTCTGTGGTCATCTGGCCAGCACTTTGTCCACCAAGTGATCCATCCATCCATCAAATCCCTGTCTCTCCGATTTAGAAGCAAGGATGTCATGTGGAAGAGTGTCAAACATTTTGCATAAGTCCAGGTAGATGGTGTGAGTTGCACCTCTCCTTGTTGGCTCCTCTACCAGTTTTAAGAGGAATTTATCAGTGACACATTCAGGATCCTCCTGGATTGCATGTGTCCTGCCATGTTATCTTTCCAACGGGTATTGGGGTGGTTGAAGTCTCCCATGAAGATCAGGGCTTGTGAGCATGAGACAGCTCCTACCTGCCTGTAGAGGGCTTCATCTATGCTATGCTCCTGATCAGGTGGTCTATAGCAGATCCCCACTATAACATCTGCTGTCCCTGTACTCCCTGTAATCTTGATCCTCAAGCTTTTAGTTGGCTCCTTGTCCATCCCCAGACAGAGTTCATGCTCTCCAGACAGTTATTGACATTGAAGGCTATACCACCTCCTTATCTCCCTAGGCTGTCTGTTAAAAAGCCTATAACCTTCCATGCCAATACCCCAGTCATAGGAGCCATGTCACTATCTCTCCATGATACTAACAATATCCTATCTATGCAGGCATGTGCATCTCTAATTCCTCTTGTTTGTTACCCATACTATGTGCATGTTTGTTACCCATACTGTATGCATTTCTGTAGAAGCATCTGAGTCAGGCTCTGGATAAAGCTGACTTCCTAGCTCTAGCAGCTGAGATACCTTTGGACTGTTCCTGGTATCCATTGTAAGTGTTGACATCTGAATGGTAGGATTTGGATGCATAGGTACCCCCTCCCCTGACAAATCTAGTTTAAAGTTCCCTTCATCAGTCTAGAAAGTCCCAGACAAAAGAAGCTTTTCTCTTTCTTCTGGTGGATTCCATCAACCCCCAGTAGACCAGGCTTCCAAACGGAAGTGCCATGGTCTAAATAACCAAAATCCTGACTACAGCACCATAGAAAAAACAAACTACAACCTCAGAGCAGAGTATTAATGAAAAGCACAAAAAGGAACTTAAGTTCAGTGAGGGGAATCTTTTAAAAGAAATAAATAATAAGTTAAGGACATATTTTTCAAATTATGGCGTGCTGTCCAGCACCTTCTGTCTCTCCCTCCCACTCTATTAAATAGACTTCTCTCTCTCTGTCCCCTTCTGTCTCCTCCTATGGCAGCTGCAATAAATTGTTATTTTGAGGAGTAAATCTAGGAGAGCCTCTCATGATGTGGGTATTCTTCCCACTTTTAGGAAGCAGCTGGACTTGGACACTGTTACACCCTACAGTGGTCTCTCTCAGTGTTTCCTATTCTCCTTTTCTTAGAAACCTCAAATGATGTTATTAATGTGGGAGTGGAACAGACACT